>VDFB02233787.1:274550-353885 GCA_007258455.2 Sequoia sempervirens | reverse complement strand
TTAGAGGCTTTAGAGGAAGCCATGTAGCAGCATAATAACACATCACCTCAGTCTTCTTCCCAACCCATAGGGAAAGGTCATGCTCTTTCTGCACGAGCATTATCTTTAAGGTCCACTTGGATTCTAGATTCTGGTGCTTCTCACCATATGACACACACACGAGATTTGGTCATTGCACTTACCCCTACTAGTACTACACACATTGCAGTTGGTGACTCAACACAAATTTCAGTTAAGGGTTCAGGTACTGTTTCTTTGGATGGTGGTTGTCTTCAGGATGTGCTTTTTGTTCCTGACATTTCAGAAAACCTTCTTTCTGTTTATTAGATTTTCCATTCTGGCTCTGGTAAGATAGTTGAGTTTTCACCACATGATGTGATTATTTGAGACCTTCATGATCTTGATTTGGTTGTGGCTACTGAGAGTGTGGATTCTGCATCTCACTTATACAGATTTGATTGCTTTAAAAGTTTAGGCACTATAGGTTCCTCTCTTATAGCACATGCAAACTCAGTGAGTAGGCTTTGGCATGAGCGTTTTGGCCATGTCAATTATAGATATCTACAATAAATGAGTACTCAGGAACTTGTGATTGGGCTTCCTTAGACATCTTGTACTGATGGTGTATGTCGAGGTTCTGCTCTTGGAAAACATCACCGAAATCCTTTTCCTAAGGGTTGAGCCACACATGCTAAGGCACCCTTAGAGTTGGTACATAGTGATCTTATGTCCTTTCTGACTCCTTTTTTAGGGGCCCGATATGTGCTCACTTTTATTGATGACTTCTCCAGACACACATGGGTGTACTTTCTTAAGTACAAGTCTAATGTCTTTGATTCATTTATCACCTTTAATACATTTGTGGAGAAGCAATCTGGATTTTCTATTAGGAGGATACACACAGATAATGGGGGCGAATATGTTAATCAGGATTTTAGGGATTTTTACACTGAGCATGGTTTATAGCATCAGTTTATAGTACCTTACACCCCTCAGTAGAATGGTGTCATTGAGAGAAAGAACAAAACCTTACGGGAGATGGAAAATTATATGATACAATATTGAGCTATGAGTTCTTCATTTTGGGCTAAGGCAGTCAATTGTGCCAATTATATTCATAATCAAATGCCTCATAAGGCATTGCGACATATGACTCCTGAGGAGGCTTGGACTCATGTCAAGCCTGATGCTTCTACATTCTGAGTTTTTGGTAGTGAGGCTTGGGAATTTATTACTGATGCTCATCGGAAAGCCATGGAGAGGAAGAGCCAACCACTCATATTTGTTGGCTACTGTGAGGATGTTAAGGCGTACATGTTATTTTATCCTAATTCCAGAGAGGTCTTTTTTTAGCGGGATGTCTAGTTTGATGAGCGCTTTCCTCTGATGGATTCTCCATCACTAGCTTCTCCCTCACTGCATACTCCTCCCTCTTCATCTCTTGAGGATTACTTATCTCTTGAGGATGATGTAGATGATGATCCACCATCTCCACCACCACCAGCTACTCATCCTTTTCCTAGGTGGGCCCGTGTTATTGTTGAGGTAGTTCGTTCTTTGGCAGGTGATCCTTTAGATACTCATCGTACTCGTGCTCAGACATTTGGTTCTAGTCTTTTGAGTCATGCCATTTCGGATGATCCTTAGAACTTTTTAGAGGCGATAGGCCACCTTGAGTGGGATAGGGCCATGGATGAGGAGTATTCTTCTTTGATGAAGAATCATACTCGGGATCTATGTCCTCTTCCTAAGGGAAGAAAGTTGGTTCGGTGTAAGTGGGTGTACCGTACCAAGTATGTTGTAGATGGTTCGATTGATAAGTATAAGGCACATCTTGTTGCAAAGGGGTTTTCTTAGGTAGAGGGTATTGACTACTCTGAGACCTTTGCTCCTATCACCAAGATGAATTCTATTCACTTTGTACTTTCACTTGCAGCTTCATAGGGATGGAAAGTGTTTTAGATGGATGTGAAGAGTGCCTTCTTGCATGGAGACCTACATGAGGAGATCTATATGAAGAACCCTCAGGGTTTTGTGTAGGACTCCTCCTTGGTTTGCAGACTTCGACATTCATTATATGGTCTCAAACAAGCCCCTCGGGCTTGGTATGAGAAGATGGACTCTTTCTTGCTTTCCTCTCACTTCAGATGCTATCATTCCGATCACACAATGTACATTCAACATCAGGAGGGTGATCTTTTGATTCTTGTGCTATATGTAGATGATCTGATTCTTACAAGTAGCTCATCCTCCATGATTTAGTGTGTTTAGAGAGCTTTGATGGAGCAGTTTGAGATGACAGATCTTGGTCTTCTACACTTCTTTCTAGGCCTACATGTTATTCAATCTTTGGATGGGATTTCCATATTTTAGTAGAAGTATGCTCTTGATATGCTTCAGATATTTGGCATACTTGATTGCAAGCCTACCCCCATGCCATTTCAGTCAGGTGTTGTTTTGTCTTCCACTTGTACTACTCCTTCAGTGGATTCTACTTTATATAGGCAGTTGGTTGGTAGTTTGTTGTACCTAGCACACTCACGTCTTGATATTTCCTTTGTGGTTGGCCTTATCTCTCGGTTCTCACATGATTCTCATGAGAGCCATTGGCAAGCAACCAAATGTACATTCAGGGCACCACACATTATGGAATTGATTGCACTTCAGGATCCCCTCACATTATTGGCTTCACTGACTCAGATTGGGCTGGTGATGTCAATGATTGGAAGTCTACTTTTGGCTTTGTTTTTTGCCTTGGTTCTAGTCCTATCACATGGTCTTGCAAGAAGCAGTCTGCTATTGCATTATCATCTATAGAGGTTGAGCACTGAGCAACAGTGTTAAAGCTAGTCAGGAGATTTTATGGCTTCAACAATTGATGATAGAGTTTGGGTTTCCTCCTGATAGTCCCACTATTCTTTGGTGTGATAATCAGAGTGCCATTCACATTTCTTGCAACCCAGTGGAGCATCATCAGACTAAGCACATTGAGATCCACATGCACTTCATTAGGCAGTTGATTCAGGATGGTTCTCTCATCTTGGAGTACATTCCTATAGAGGAGAAAGTTGCAGAAATCTTCACTAAACCTATGGAATCGCTACACTATCTTCAGTTACGCTCCATGCTCGGGGTGAAGGAAGTTATCCTTGGGGGGTCTCTGTGAGGCCTTCCTTCATGTTTTTTTTTAGCATGTTTTTTCATCTCTTTTTGGAGTAGAGTTTTTCCCATGAGGTTTTCTCTATTTCTCCAATTTATAGAGATTTGGTTGTATTCAGGTAGCTGATCAGGCCTAGTTGTCGGGACCCTTGTTTTCTTTCTAGCTTGTAGTTGCATTGCTTTCATGCATTTAGTTTGTAGCTACTCCCTAAGTTCATCTTAAGGGGGGGCATTAGAGTAAAAGGTTTATTTCACTTAATTAGTTTAATTAAGTCACCTTTTACTCCTTTCTTAAGATTCACTTAGTACAACATCACTTTTCCTTTTTCATTCTTGCTTTTCTCTCCTTAGGATGTTAGATGCCTTTGTGTTCGACACACACCATCCTAAGGGGGGCTATCATGTCACTTCGATTTTCAAAAAATGCATTTGGTGGACAAAAAATCTTTTAGTGAGAATCTTTTCAAACTATTTTTCAAAAATCACATTCCTCAACAAGAAGCCCTAGCGAAATATTTTTCCTTCATCACTGGTTCGTAAAGAAAGAATTTGAAAAAACTTCCTCCAAAGAGGGAGCACCTTCTCCTGCGGGTGAATTTTTGACCTCCCCCTTGTGAGAGGGCCTTCTTCCTTTCGAATTCCTTGATGAAGTGAAAATATTTCAAAAGGATTCCTTGATGATGAATTGATTTACGAAAAAATACTCTTATGCTTTCAAATAGAGTGTCCCTTGACTGGACCCATTTTCTTTTGAAGGGTTCCCGAGGGACCCTTTGAAAGCTCTTCCTTCAATTTTTGACTGTCTGTGTGGCTTTCTGTTTGCTTGCTTGCTTGCGTGGATTTTGATTTCTAACATATTTTTCTACGGATTAACATGTTGCTTTGCAGGTGCACCTATGAAGTTGATTTCTAGTTCGACTTTGCGGAGTCCCCTTACATTGGGATTCCTTTAGGAGAGAGTACCCGAGGGTTCCTTCTTTATAGGTTTGAGGACCTGCGAAGTGCTTACATCATGTAGGATTTGTCCATCATTGGTCTGCGGGCCTTCGGTGCACTTTTTTCAAACCTCCTCAAGAGAGAGTACTTGTGGAGTCATTTTCCTATCCTGCTCTTTCAACATAACCAAATTGTGGTCTGCTTCCTCAATGGTTCAGGTATATTTTCTTGGAACTCTTTCAATATACTTTATTGAACACTCATTGACACTCATGCTTGCTAAAGTGGGGGAAAAATGTATAGGAGTAAATTTGCACCCCCTTGCAAATTCCCCTTTTACAACCTTCACCTTAGAAGAATCAAATCCGACCAAGTAATTCCACATCCTCATTCCAAACTCCATCCACTTGGCACTTATTTTTAGTGTCGGTGGGGGAGTTTTTGTTAGGGACACGCACATGACTCACAGACGTATGTGCGACATGCTGCCATCCTGACAAGATTCCTGCCTTTGGAATCTACAGAGGCATTACGTTCTCTATTGGTGATGAAATGTAACGCCCTTGCGCCTTCCTACCGACCTTTGAACAACTCTTTCCATCCAATTTCATCTTCAAATAGCTATGCTTCACTTTCAATCCATCTTCTTAGCAATTCTTGATCTTCTACACGATTTCTCTCTTACTCCACATTATTGCAACTTCAAGCTACTTGTTGCACTATTGGTTTCATGATTCCAACAATCGCAACATTTTTCACATCTACCACAAAAGTTGTAACTTGGTGTCTTGCGAGACTGCTTTTGGCATTGCTATGACCACATCGACTTTGCCACAGTTGTAGAATTGCATTCCTCTCTCATTTTCCTTGAGTGTCTTTGGTCGAGGGTGGTACATGTTCATGTGGAGCTTGCTGGAAAACTAGACCTTTCGTGAGTTAAATCTTCACCACCTTTATTATTATCATCTTTTACGTTATTTCAGTTATTTTATCATTTATCATTTTAGTTATCATCTTTAAACCTTAACCACTAAGCTATAAGTAGGTTCCTCGTACTTGTCACTGTCTTTTTGCACTTTCTATTCATACAGACACCAACACACCTGTGAGACACCAGTGTGCCATGATGTCATCCCTATTTTGTGTTGTTGTCCTTTGGCAGAGAGCTGTCTGAGGTACAGTCTGGGTTCCAGGAATCTTCTCATTTAGCCCCATTAAAACTCTTGGGTCAGTAGAGTGACAAAAGCATTGAGAGTGTTCTTCATTCTCTATCCTTGACATCCAACGCTTGTTCAACTTGAGGTAGACTAGAGCAGCCTTTTGCTCTCGGCTCTCCATGACTTGGAGTCTTAGTGTGGTTGATCCCCCTCCTCTATAGCAAGAAATCTTTATTTTCTTAACTAAATATATTTTTCAAAAATTTATAGCTTTTCAAACAAAAATTAATTATGTTTGATAATCATGCTAAAATAATATCTAAAACCCCATTTCATTTATAAATTTAATTGTTCCCATAAAAATGACTTTACGATTTCTTCTTTCACAAGAAATAGCACTATCTTCAACCAATCACATCTCCTTCAAGTACAAGATCCTAAAGTAATTCTTACCCAAAATTGAAATATCTTCTATAGAATTTGTATGAAATGTATTCTCCCTCAAGCACAAACAAATCAAACAAATTGAAGAACCTCAATTGCAAGAACAATCCTTGAATTCCCAAAGAAAAGTAAAACACTTCAATCTTCAATCACTCCCAAAATCTATGTGTTCATGATAGAATATAAAATACCATTCTAAAGAAATTTTCCTATTTTGTAAAACTATTTTTCATATTTTAAATCCTAATCCTAAGAGTAAAACTACTTGATTATATTATTTTATTTTTTATCAATATAAAATCATTAAAATTTTTTCTCTCTTCATGCACATTTTCTTAATAAAGCATTTAATATTAAAATATTTTTGTTCTAATTACTTGATTATAAAATCATCCAAAAACTAATTTTAGTGAATTATTTGTATCTAAATTACAAATAGAATATTTATATGTATATGGTATACGACAAATTCACCACTATCAATTCACCGATGAAAATTCACCGTCAACAATTCATCGCGCGAAAAATTAATTGCATGAATTATTGGCGGTTAATTTTCCATGGCGGTGAATTCCTAGTGGTGGTGAATTTTTCGTCGGTGAATTGTTGGCGGTGAATTTTCCTAGAGCCACATATATATATATATATATATTGTAAATACTTTTCATAGAGAGCTATCTGGTGAGGTCATAGAGGGGAATCTCATTTCCAATATAAACATTCAACAATAACACCCCAATGCAATTTGAACCTTAATGACAAAAAAACCAACACCACAACTTAACCATCACACTAGTGGCACTAAAATAATAATAATAATTTACTAACACAATAATTTAAAATTTAAATTATTCTATGCACTTGTAAATTAAAAAATATTTTTAATTTATTTAATTTTGATTATCTTATCTATTGAAATCTATTCACATCATAGATTGATGTACTTCAATATAAAAACTTACCTCACCTTTCTTAATGATTTCTCTTATCAAACACACTTTGACATGATATATCTTAATAGTACTTAGACAATCAAGATAATCCATAATCAACATTTAAATAATTTATCGTATCAAACAAATCACTTATTCAACAAACAAACACAAAAAAAGTAAACAAAATACAATCATGGAACGTGCGGGGACTGACCCTCCTTGCTCGTAAATTTCAAGTCAAAAATTCCATCCAAATTAATCAAACTGATGTCTTAATGCTACAAGAAGTCAAAGTTGGATCCGTTTGGCTCAAGGCTACCCTTGCTTCAATGTGGCCTAATGCAAGATTTCTCCATACTAACCATTTTGATGGTAGTGGTGGTGTTGTTCTTGGCCTTGCTCCTTGGCTAACTAAACATATTGTGGCTAATGGATCTAATCCTAACAATTAGTGTGTTTGGGCTACTATTCTAATTGATGACATGTTGCTGGGGTTTTTCTTGATTTATGCTCCTCATTCACCTATGGAGAGAACCTTGCTATGGGAGTGGCTTCGCACTAGTCTTCCCAATGGTGAATGGGTCTTGGGAGGGGACTTTAATATGGAGCATCCTTCTGACCGTAGTTGGGGTGGTCTTTCCCAGTTAACCCAATCTGAACTTGAAGCCTGACTATTGGCCCATAATTCTTTAGGTGTGCATGACCCTCTCATGGGAAATTTCAACCTGAAGTCATATGCCTCATTGGTTCACATGGAGTAACTGCAGAGAAGGAAACTTAAGAAAAATGAGTCGGTTGGATAGATTTTATATTTCTCCTAATTGCCCCATTCTCCCTTCGTTTGATGGTCATCTTGTTTCTTTAGAACTTTCAGCCACTCTTTCTGACCACCTCCCCATCTTCACCACTTTATCCCTCTTGAATTCCACACCCCCTTCCAATGACCTTCCCTTCAAGTTGAATGTTACTCATCTCCAAAACTAAGATTGCATTGATGGTCTCCTTGCCATTTGGCATGCTGAACCAAGACCACAAGAAGGTAGCTGCATTAGTTGGTGGGAGAAAACTATTGCTAAATGTATTGAATTTCTTCGTGATTATGGGCATAGAGCTGCAACAAAACGTTGTAGGTTTGAGAAATCTCTTAAAGGAAAACTTGAATATGGGAGATCTCTCATGTTTGGTGCATGACCCTTGCAATAGTTTGTGGCCAATGTTGAAAACATGCTTCAAAAAATGGCTGTGTATAAAGGGAAAGGTGCTCAAATTCATGCCCAACTGCAATGGATTAAGGATGGTGATCGTGGTTCCAAATTTTTCTTTCAATATCTTAACCATAAGCATAGGATGGAACACATTTCTACAGTAAAATTTGCTGATGGTTCATTACAAAAAAATCATTTGAAGAGATCATGAATACATTCTATGAGCACTTCAAAAACCTTTTTAGTGATGAATCAGCTAATGACACCCTCCTTCCCATCCTTGAGGATAGTATTGCTGGTTGTATCCCCAAGAAAATAGACCCTGAATATAGTAAGTTTCTCGACCACCTCCTCTCCATTGATGAAATTGATGCTGCCCTTTAATGCATGGCATTAGAAAAAAGTCCTGGTATTGATAGGCTTCCAGTGGAATTATATAGAGCCCTTTGGCCTCATATTCGCGAGGATTTTTATTAATATGTTTACCTTGAGGGAATTGAAATAGGTTCCTTAGGAAAGGTGATTAACCAAGGACTAATTAAACTCATTTCCAAAGGCAAGGAGGAACATACTGAACATAATGGGTGGCGGCCAATTACCCTCCTCAACACATCTTACAAAATAATAGCCAAAGAGTTGGCCGAAAGAATTAAACACATCTCCCAAATGATAGTGCATCCAGAAAAAATCGAGTTCTTGGGGGGAAGATTTATCTTAGACAATTTGATTCTTGCCTGGGAAATTGCTGAATGGGCTCAACAATTTTCTCAAGATTCATTAATTGTAAAGATTGAATTTGATAAAGCCTATGATAGAATTCGTTGGCCTTTCATCATTAATATGTTGAAATGGCTTGGTTTTGGCACTAAATTATGGGATCAAATCAACATGCTTTTTAGAGATACTAATGCTAGAGTGGCTGTTAATGGGAGTCTTTCTCCTTCATTCCCCTTACAAAAATCCATTCGCTAGGGCTGTCCACTTGCTCCCTTCCTTTATGTCCTGCCTGCTGATGCACTAGGCTATCTCTTTCAACATGCTCATTTGAATAGGCTTATTCATGGCATTTCACTTCCAGGCAACACTACTGCACTTAACTGACATTTTGTAGATGATAATATGCTGTTCATATAGAATTCTGAGGAGGAAGTGAATAATACTTTGGATGTTTTGGAGCTGTTTTGTATCATTTCAAGCTCCAAATTGGCAATGCACAAAACTAAATTTATAATGACTTGCCCCAACCCTCAATCGCCTTGGATTCCTAGTGAATGGCGTGAAGTGAAACATGGGACTATTACGAGATATCTTGGTATCCCCTTTGGCATTGGAGTCTCCCTTAAAGAGATGTGGTCTTGGTTCTTACATAAAGTTAAAAAAAAACTTTAGAATTGGGCAAATAAGTTCCTCTCTATGGTTGGTCGAATCCAAGTAGCAAACAAAATTCTTTTGGCCAGTCATGTCTACATCTCTTCATGTTGGCTACCCTCTAAAACATGTTACAACTATTTGACGCAGCTTATCAGAAAATTTCTTTGGGCTAAACAGGGTAAAAAAAAGGCTTTCCTGTTACTTTGTGGACTCATTGCATTCAGCCAAAAGAGAAAGGAGGGTTGGGAATTATAGACCCATATACTTAGGGAATTTTCCTAATAACAAAATGGATTGTGAGAGCCTTGGATGGTGATGCTCTTTGGAAATATCTTGTTCTTCATCGCATTCAAACAACCACTACTGGACACTTTTGGGACTTGGTCAGCTGGAAAGATAAAATTCTTCTTGCCTCATATTTTAAAACTTATGGTTCTGCCCCCTTTAATTCCATTTGGAAATCTTGACAAATGACATCCAAAAAATTAACTTGGTATTCATCAAAACTTGAGTCATGGTTTGAGTTTTTCCTCCTCTTCCATTTGGTGGAACCGTTTAGTCCAACAGGACAACAGTCCTTTGGCCATTATAAAAAAATTCAAGGGTAGACTTCTCTTTAAAAAAGGCATTCAAGTATTTCGGGATTTATGGGATCCTTTGAATTTTGAGTGGAAAACCTAGCAGCAGCTTAAATCTCAGTTTAAACTTCCCCATTCTGCTAAGACACCAATTCAAAAAATCAAACAATTAGTTAAGCCTGAGTTGTTGCAGCTCTTGTCTACACCATGTCATGACAATTTCCTTAACAATTGGAGATGGCCCAACAATCATAGCTTTCAAAATTTTCCTCTTAGAATTATTTATAAACAACTCCTTCCATCCATCTCCTTATCTTGTAGGCTTAACCTCAAATGGCATTGCAACCTTCGTTGATCAAAATGGAGCAAATTAAGCTCTTTAATCTGGAAGTCTAAAGCTGATCCGTAAGCCTAGTTGACTACTTGGAAAATTCTCCATGTTAAAGTCCCTATTGGTGATCGAATCTCCATTATCTCTCCCACTCTAGCTTGCCCAATTTGCTCCAAAAAAGAGACTATCAAATATGCCTTTTGGTTTTGTCCTCATGCTCAGAAGATCTGGAACTTTATCTTCTCCAACTTTTTGATGCTTTTTCCTCAAGAGTGGTCTTGGAGAACCACTCTTCTTGGTCTCTCCTCATCTCACAATATTCTGACTCAGACTTTTAGACACATCATTCTTAAACACATTTGGAGATTTCGATGTTCAATGGTTCTCTCATGTACATTTCACTCCTTGCAAGTTGAATCAATTATTATATGTGCTGATTTCTCTCTACAGATCTAGGTTCTCCACTCTACTATCCAAGCTAATTCAGTTTTGAAAAAGATATTGGATGTTCTTCAGAAGCAGCTCAAAGACCTTGAGGCAAAAAAATCAATCATCGATGAAGAGCATACAATCAGTTTATAGAAACACCCTGGTCAATGAGTTGAAGGCTCCTTCAAACAACAGTGATCATTATCCTTATGTTGCTCATTCCTTTTAGTTGGGTAGCTTTTGTGGTTATGGGCAGATTATATCACAAGTTCTCTAGGCAGTACAATTTCTTGTTGTTTTAATCAGTCTTATTGGAGCATTGTTGTTTGTTGTAAGCCTTTGGCTTCATCTGTAGACATTTGCATATGCTTATACTCTTTTTATGGCAACTTGTAACTGCTCTTTTAGTGCTATTTTACAACTTTTAATTGCTTGTTAAAGCTTGTCTTATGGGCTTTGTTTTTGCTGTTTTCTTACAGCTGTATTTTTATTCTTTTTAACTGAATGTAAATGCCTTTTGCTTCAATAAAAAAGAAGTAAACATACATTCTTAACCTCGTAAAGCTTTGACAACCACATCTAAATCAAATTGTTGTATTGGACAAATAAATAATATTTCACCTTAGAAGACCTTCCAAGTGTTCCTATTATTTGAAAATTGTACTTTTTTACATCTATCAATTAGTCTTTTCACACAAATGGTTGGTGTTCTATCACCACAATATAATATATTGTGTACCTTTTGTGGAATATGAATACTCTGTGTGGCACATAATCATTTATGTTTACCTATGGTAGTTATATTTTCACCACAGTTATTTCATGACTATCAAAAGTGGTGCTTTCTAGGAATGGATGATTTCATTAGCTTTTCTTCTAAGGCATGAATTTATTTCTAGGTTATTCGTTATTTTTCTTCAAGATCTATTTTCTTTCCATACCTTCAAAAAAATCCAACAAAATTATTTGAGGTCTAGAAAATTATGATTTGTAGCTAGTTTTCTATTAAGAATTCATCATAATCATTTGTTCAACTTCAAATTATTCACAAAGAGTTGTACATGAGAGACAAATTCTTGAGGATATATATATATATATATTATATTCTTTTTTTCTTTTTCTTTTTAATTTGAAGTCATTCTTATTTCAAATATAATTGTCTTAATCTTATTTGATTTTACTATAGATTGCACATTCTTGTGTAAAATTATATTTATAGAATTTGAAATTTTAATATATTATATTTCTTTTAATGTAGCAAGAATAAAGCATAGATCATTGATTATTTATTTCCTCTTCTTTATTTGTGTTGCTTGTTAGTCTATATCTTCTAGTTTCCTTTCATTATATTCAAAGAAGAAATTAATCTTATAAAAAATATATCATATTATTTTTCTTTTTCAAAAATAACAACTTTTTATTTAGAAAAACCTTTCTAATATATATTAAATTTTTTAAAAAGCTTGAAATTTTTTTCATAAAAAGCCCTATGATATTCCTTACAAATAAGAGATGACACTTTGGATTCTTATAAATTAGACAATATATTATTCTAATAATAAAACTTAGAATCTAGAGTTATGATATATTTATTTCATTTACTTAAATATTGCTAAAAAAAGATATATAACTTTATTTATGTTTTTGATAAGAGGATAAACAGGTTTTGAATGGACCCGAAACCATCAGGTTTTGAAGGGACCCGAAACCCAAACAAGGGTGGACAAGCTTCCTTAAGAGAATACAACAAAGCCCAGCAGCGAAAGAAAGACAAACCAGCAGCCGAAAACAGCTGTCCAACACATAACCAAGATACTACATGGATCTTGAACCCATTGGTTTTGATGGGACCAACAACCCAATACAACTAGGTTTTGGCAGGGACCTTAAACCCAAGAGAAAAGCCTGCAACAACAAGGCGATAGCATACCAGTCACTCAGGAAGATTATTATAACTTTATTTATGTTTATTTCTAAAGAGTTATTGTTTAATGTATGCAAGAAATTATTTTTACTATAAATTTTTTATTTTTATTTTTATCAAAGACTTGCCATTTACAACATATTCAATTGTAAAAATACTAAAACAATATTTATTGTTTTAGGATCCATTATAAATTGTTTGATTTTATTTTCAAAAAGAAAATTAAAAAATGAAACCATTTTAATTTAATTTCAACAAATTTATTTAAATTATTTATTTTATTACAAGTAATTAATATTCCTTTTTAATTAGATGGAAAAATACTTAATGTTCTATTTTTCAATATATTTTCATTTTAATAATTAATAAAAAATATTTCCAAATAATAAAAAATATGTTAGCTATTATGATCTTAATTGAATTTCTACCAAATGAAATTAAAAAAATAATAAAATTAAAGGAAAGGGTGGGCTTTATAATATATTATATTTCATTAATACAAACATGAGAAACTTACTTTGTTCTCATTGTTTGATCCACCTAAACTTTATCATTATTTAAATAGTAATTTATAAACTAAATTAAAGTGTTATATTTAAAAGAAAATTTTTCCAATTTTGAACGTAGGCATGTAGAATCATTTATTGAACTTCAAATTTTATTGCTTTTAAGAAAAAATGTCACTTAAAACCCTATTTTATCCCTCATCTATATATGCTTACCTATATTAAAATATCTAAAATAATAATATTTCAACATAATTCTTTCAATAATAGAATATTTTTATTGAAATGTGTTCCATAAAATTTTGTTTATATACCAAGAAAATAAGTGCACATAGGAGTCCAATTAGTTTAAACTTTAAATTCACAAATTATATGAGGTTGGATTATCAAAGATATGATAGAATTGAGAGAAAAATTAATTGAAATTAAAGATATGATAGAATTGAGAGAAAAATTAATTGAAATTATGGAGATGGAAATAGAGCTTATCCAATTTACATTATGATGTTAATTTTAACTTATTTTAAATAACTAATACATTATGATAAAAATCATAAATTTCAAATTCTAGAATTGAATTATTAATCATGAATTTTAGACAAAAATATCTTAACATCCACAATTTTGTTCTAGAATACTTTTCTCTCTTGTAATTCTCTTTAATTCTAAAATTTACCTTTGAGATCTACAAAACCTATTTTTCTATGTCTATAACTACATTTGAGAAATGAGTAGTATTTAAAAGAATCTTTTGGAGGCCTTCTATTAAAGGGGGAAGAAAGAAGATTATTAGTTTTCATAATAAATTTAAAGTCTTATAATTGATGTAATAAATTAGAAAAATTCAAAATAAATAATGTTGATGTTAGCACAATTGAGTCTAATCTAAAACGAATAATACAATGATATTCTAAATTGAGATGCAAGATGCTAATGATTCTATGATTAAAATGAACTATAAACACACATCTTAAGACGTTACATATACAAGCTAATGAGTAATAGTAGCATTCTTACAAACTTAACATAAGAAGTTAGAGGTTTTGAATTTGGCACATGAGGACTAGATCATGTGCACACTCTCATGTGTAAGAAAAATAACTATAGGGTGGATTAGAATAGGGATGAAGATCCCTATAGAATTGTATTATTCTTGCTCTATAGGAATGGATTTACCATAATAGAGCTATGGTTTATGGTTTAGGATTAGGGAGTGGATGCACAAATTTAAGGGTGAAAATAATAAAAGTGATTGGGAATCATTTTTTGGTTTAACCAAATATCCGTTTAGGCTTGAATGTTTGAATCTTACTAGATATTCAATTTTGATGGATCAAAACTTTAATATCAAACATATTGAATATTTGATCAAATTAAATAATTTGTACTAATATAACAAATATTTGTTTTTGATGTATAGTTAAATTTAAATTTCTCCTTATTTTCTTTGGTTTAATTTTTGAGAATCCAAACTAAAAACTTGGACCTAGAACTACAAACATGATGGAAACCATTGACAAAATCCACTTTGATTGATATAACTGACAACTTTATATTGCTAATTTTTTAATGAAATTAAAAAGTTTTGTAGAGGAGGGTGTCTATTTTTGAAATATAAGAAAAATTAACATATTTAACTTAGCTTAAAAATTATTTATCATTTTTCAAACACAATGTCTCACAAATCTCAAAAGCTATACCTATTTTTTTAATAACTTTTAGTTGACAAATCTATTTCAAAGAATATATATGACATCAATGTAAACATCAACTCTACACATTCAAAAAAAAAAAAAAAATATTTACTATTTTTGAAGGTGTTCTACATATAATTGTTTTGCATTCATCAAAGTGAAAAGAAAATGTTTCTTTTGAATACCCTTTACTTAACCCATCTTTATCAGCTATCATCTAGATATTAAAATATTTGCATATTTGAAAACTAAAAACTATGCGCTACATTTCATTTATTTACGTCATATTAGATTGTATCTATATTGCCTAAAGTACAACTAACCATATTTTTCGGACAAAAAATTACTATTTGGACATTACTTTTGACTTATGTTAACTTGCATCCACTCTAAAATTATTTCTTAGAAAATATAAACAGATTTAAGCTAACTATACAGGGTGAACAACAAAGACCAATATGTAAACTCTGCTCTTGTATGATGAATATATGCATTTAAAAAAAGGGTGGAGAATCATTGATATATAACATGTTCAAACCTGAGAATTTAGAATTAGTTTCAATGTTCAGAATTTTAAAAATAAATGTATTCTTATTCAGAATGTATGGGCAAACAATTCCTTTCTACCATGAATCGATCCAATTTAGATGAGAAAGTCGAAACTAGTTAAATGGATTCGACTGGAGTCTCGTCGAGGAGGTTATTGCTTCGATTCGAAGTCATAAGGTGGTCGAATGAAATGTAGTTTATTTGAAATTGTCAACATTTGATTCTCATGGAAAATGTTCTCAATATATGCTTGCAATATCTAAAAAGTAAGTGCAAGTTTAAAATATAATATTTAAAAGTGAAAATGGTCTATTTTTTTTAATGATTTTTTATCAATTTGGAGTTTTGGATTTGATTGTGGAAGTAATTTTTATTAGAAGAATCACAATAATGTTTTGCGATGAAGATAATCAGAAAAGAGAAATAATGAAGAGCAGACCTGTTAGCTAAATAGATGAAGGAAAAGAGGTTGATATCGGAACCAAGAAACTAGAAGAGAGAAGATGAGTAAGTGACTTTGCCCCTCTTCTCTTTTCTTGTTTCTTGGTTCCCATGTCAAAATTCTCTCTTCTTGTTTCTTGGTTCCCATGTCAACTTCTCTCCCTTCATCTGTTTAGTTAACAGGTCTGCTATTATTCATTATTTTTCTCTTCTTTGGATCCCGATGATAGATCATAGAGCATAATCTGAAACATTGCTGCAATTCTTTTGATGGAAAAATACTTACATGTTCAAATTCAAAAATTCCAAGATAATATTAAAGACTTTAAATTTTTTATGTCTATAATTTTTTATCATTAAATTGTAGTTTTTATTGGAAAGTATTAGCTTAACAATCTCAATTATAATTGTAAGTATGAAACTGATGCAAAACTATGAAAATAGAAAATAATACTAATATTTTATGATTCTGTTTAAGTATTAAATAATTTAATGATTAAATAGTATATAATAATTTTACACCTCATTTGCATTAAAAAATTGATTTCATTTATTAACAAAAAAATATTTTTAATCATTTAATTATTTAATATTTAAAAGAAACCTAATTTCATATAATTTTATTTACACCATATTCATATAATCATTTTCAATAATATAGTTGGAATACTGCTTATATATTTTTTAATTGTTATTTATAGACATAAGAAAGGTAGCAGTAAAAATAAAAATGTCCTCATAACTTCTTATAACATTGTGATATTGCTATCACGATTCAACCATGTAGTTTTACGAGTCAAGTTCATTGACCCATGTTTCATAAATAGTGGTTCACAAGAACCCATCTCTCATGATAGTGAATGGTCCACTTAACATTCATTGCATCTACGTGATGCTCACCTCTGTCATTGACCCATGTTCCATGATTAGTGGTTTTCAAGAACCTATCTCTCATGATAGTGAATGGTCCACTTAGCACTCATTGCATCTAGGTGATGCTCACTTCTTGTGAATCACTACTCATGAAACATGGGTCAATGAGTTTGACTCGTAAAACTATACGGTTGAATCCTGATAGTAATATCACAATTTGACACAATGTAGAAAATACCTCTTTCTTATAAGATTGTTTAAACTAGTAATAAAAAATCCTCACAGTATATATTTTATTTGAAAATGTCACAAATCCCCAAGAGCAGAACAGTTAAAGTGGAGTGATAACTTTTAGTTTTTTTTGACTATTTAAATAAAAGCCATCATTTTCCATAATATTAAAATAAATTTTCCCCGGCATGGACATATGGCAAACAAGCCTCTTTCTATTGATTTAAGTCTATTATTATAAATTAATGCAAAATGGTTCAACAGTGTAGCTAAGTGGAATCAAAAGATATTGTTAACTACTGAAGGCCACTTTTATGAAAGCATTCACAGAGAGCACAAATAAAACAATACTGATAAGATCAGAATTCTTCTGAAAGAATGAACAGAACGTATAAATAAAACAATACTGATAAAAAGTAATAAATAAATATACCAGGACGATTTATTTAAAACAACGTGGACGTCTTAACCTAGTATTACACACAACACAGGTAGGTTTTGGGTCTTTTAACCGGGTATAGCACACCACACAGTGTGGTTCAGCTTTACAATTTGAATAGAATAATATAACCACAACACAACTATTGACAGATTGTTTATACTTCACTCTAATACTGCTACTGCAATCCCACGACAACACCCATAGTCTTATTATAGTAAGCCAGTTCCATAATTCATGATGACATCCACCACAGCTGCTGCACTCTGTAACTGCTTCAAACTTAGAAGAATCAGGGTGTTTAGTCATGTTAAGATGAGCATGAAACACCCCAATTGTCAACGAACTGGTACTGTTATAGTATTTTATATTTTCTGGAGTTCCTCATCTTCATCTCCCTCTTTAGACAAATTAATACACCTGTACCATCTTGCACACATCACATATGCAACAAAATCTACTGCTGTTAGGACTGCCAGTAAGAAATAGAAACGATCCATGTGACCAGTGTTAAGATTTCCTGGGATCCAACCAGGCTTGTTCTGCTTCTTTGTGATATCCATTACAATACTTACCAGAATACTGCTCACATAATTGCCAAAGGATATAGATGACATGCAGAGTGCACTTCCAAAGCTTCTGAGTCTATCTGGTGCCTGCCCATTGAAAAACTCAAGCTGGCCTACATACATAAACACTTCTGAGGCACCAATGAGGCCATATTGAGGAATTTGCCAGAAGATGCTCAGAGAACTTGGGGCATAAGGGTGGCTAACATACTTCAATCTGTATATCTCAACTACACCAGCTGCCAACATGGCAAGCATACCAATTATTAGCCCCACACCCATTCTTTGAAGCTCTGTTAAACCCTTTGGATTACCTGTGATTCTGTAAGCAAGTGGCACCAAAATCCTTCTGTAAATAAATATCCAAGCTGCAACACTGAGGATGTCAAACATGGACATGCCAGCAGGGGGTATGTGAAAGCCTCCGGCATCGGTGTTCATTGCAGCTCCCTGCTCTACAAACAAGGAGGCCATTTGAGTGAACACCACAGAGTAGATGATTGTGCATAGCCAGATAGGCAGCATACGCAAGACGCACTTGACCTCCTCCACTTGAGTTACTGGGCAGAGCCTCCATGGATTGTGGGGCTGTGCAGAGGTTATGTCATTCTCTGTTTCAGTTGCAGCTTTGTCAAGAAACCTGTACATAGAACAATTTCTTTTAGTCATCAGTAACTCTAAATAGATTTTTCGTAGTCAAAGATATAGATTTTAGAAAATGAAATGAAAATTTTCCTCAAAGATGGACTGGAAATACAGCAGGATAGCAGTTATCACATATGTAAAGAGGAATCTAATACAGTTGCATCTTGTCATTAGATTTAGAATGCTTTTCTAGTAACAATTTCTCTTGTGCTAAATGTTGTATAGCAATTGGTCTTCCTACTAGGATACCAAAAACAACGGTAGGAAGAAGAATCTCCATTAATGGGCACTGGGCACCAAGTCTTTTTAAGTTTTAGAGCACAGCTTATGTCTCTGATGATTAATTTTCTATTCGGCCTTAGCAGGTCATGCAACTATTGTCGTGACTGCTATTGCATGACGATCAACATTTTACCCTACTGTTTTGACAAGCTATTTTGGCTGTTTCGCCAATGTTGTTTTCAAAAATTAGTCACCAACGACGGTGAAATATGGCGTACAATGTGAAAAGAAGTAAAAAAATTAGAAGAAGGTGGCAGTAAATTATAAAAATTAGGCCAAGTATTGACATCCTATTAATAGTATATACTAATTGACAGCATATAATTAACTAGTGAATCAGCAAGGTAGGCATACAGGACATACCCTATAGAATTGCATCTCTAAGAGCCTTCGACAAATATGAGTCCATAAGAATGGTGTAGACTGTAGGAATTGCTTGTCCTATCTTATGGGTTTTTCTACTAAATTCTTTTGTCCATATACCGAATTTGTGACAAGATTTTGGTAATAATCACAAACCTGAACTCCTGGCTGTGATTTATCTTCCTTCCTGTCATTGCAGACTTTTCTTTTCCCAGCTCAAAAAGCTTGTCACCGTCTGAGGGAGCCCTTACGTTCCATTTCCTGGATGCAGCAACAAAAACTTGAGCAACACGAGGTATGGGGTTACCTCCAGCCTTAAAATGTCTGTAAGAAGGTGTTCCTGCAAGGAATATGATCAAAGCCAATGTAGCGGACCCTGCAGACATCCAAAATCCAAAAGGCCAATTGCCAATGTCTTCGAAGTAACCAAGGATGGTATTAGAGAATAAGGAACCCAGATTAAGAGCCAAGTAGAACCAGCTGAAGAAGGCTACTTTTGAGGCTCCCTCAATGGGATCTTCTTCATCGAATTGATCTGCTCCAAATGTTGCAATGGAAGGCTGGTACCCACCATTTCCTAGAGCTACAAGATAAATGGCCATGTAGAACACTCCAACCTCTAGATTGGATGCCTTTTGACATGTTGCGTTCACATCTCCACAACCAGCTGGCTTGAGCAGGAATAGGTACGAGCTTAAGGACAAAAGCACCAAACCCTGTTTATAAAAGAGAAAAAGACAGAGCAGACTTAGTGGTCTGTTTCTATACGGAAAACTTTGTATTTGACTCATAGTCCCAGCCTATCGATTTCTACGATATTGAATGTATTATGCAATAAAACAAGATCCACAGATTGTGTGCCCAATGTTGTTTACTGTCATTTTAAGATGGGTTTAACTGACAAGCCCACCTATGATGACAGGTGTACAACTTTTTTAGTTTTCTAAAAGCACAGCAGAGACGTCTGTAGCATTTTGACACTTGTCTTATAAGATAAAATTTGATAGTATGGTTTAAAAAAACTTACCACCACAAAGATAACCTGAAACACAGCACATGTTCTATATCGACCCCAATAGGCATCACTGAGGAATGCCCCAACCAGAGAGAAGATATAAACTGTTCCAGTCCACTTGCTTACATCGTTTGCTGCAGATGCATTGCTCTGCTGTAGCACTCTTGTCAAGAATAGCACCAGGTTCACACCCACCCCGAAGAATGCAAGTGTAGCAAGTCCTTGATTTACTGTTTGCCACAAAAAAAAATCATATTAAATAAGATAATCTGTTGATTACCAAAAAAAATGGCCTCCATAGTGCACTTTTAAAGGTATATGTTTATAAAATGGTTTAAGTGGTGCTATAAAGCATATAATCAGAGGAAAATTCCTGTTAAGGGCATCTATAGCACCGAAAGGATGTAACCCACTATTGTTAATAAAGAACACAGTAATCGGAAGGAATTAAATATACCTAAAACCAAACCACCAGCTTTCCAGCCACCAGTTTTGCTTTTAATAGCAGGTCTCCCAAACCTATCAATTGTTCCATCCTTTGTGTACTGATTTTGTTCTGCCTTCTCCCTTCCTTCATATGCCGATTCTCCACGTTCATCATGAGATTCCTTTCCCTGTACCGTTGTACCTTACTTCTTTAGTAAGGTTTGAATAAAAACGTGTACTCTGTTCTCTGATATGATAGATACCTATATTATATGTATAAGAGAAGATCGTGTACTTATAAATAAAATTTCTCTAGTTTTCAGAATTGATTTAAGTTACCTTTGCAAAACCGTTACGTACAAACTTTCCAATTCCACAGTTGGTAAACTGGTCCGTGATACTTTTACCGCTTTGGCGTTCCATCTTCATCTTTCAGTAGTTTTATTTTGCTTCCTTTTCCTGTTCTTTCTGGACGATCTGCACCAAAACAAATATCTAATTAGGTGGGCTGCTTACATAGCCGATTTGTCGTATTCTGTAGCAGAGATTGTGATATTACAAAATAGAAGAACAGGAGGGGTAGATTTCGATGGTGATTAATTACATGACGACAGGTGCATCACCCATTTATAAGCTATATGCTGTGCTTATCGTTTTTTACTATATTAAGATTATAAGGAGACAAAGGGTAATGAATTTACAAGCAAAAGATGCTTTTCAAACTATGTAGAAGAAAAGTTGAGAAGCAATTTGATAAGACAATAAGTCATCTTCACCCTGTCATCGTCCTCCAATCTAATGAATCTTAATTCTCAGATGAACCATTTCAGGTTTAGGAAGGGTGGATCATACTCGGGAAATGACTAGATTCATGAAATATGAGTCATAAAATGAGAAAACTTGCAATAATCCTGCAAAGTTGATGGGTTGCAGAAAAAATTCGCATGCTTCAAAGAAAGGGAGAACTAAGGATTCTTGTAAAAAACTGAAGGCTCTAACTCTTAAACTTTGAAATTGAGGTAGCAAAGCTAATTTAGCCTTTAAATGTGGGAAACTCTTAACAATCAGATTAGCTTGAGCTGGAGTGATCACCGATCAATGGTTTGCAATGAGTTTTTTCACTAATTTTTATCTCACCTCTTCACCACCTGAAACAACACCTATACCATGATAGAATAATTTTACAATGACCCATTGTGGCTCCCAAAAGACAGATCACAAGTCAATACCCCATTCAATATTTCTAAGCCATAAACTTGGATATAGGCCTGGATGATCAAGAAACCTGCACTGAATCCATCGAGGATAGCTTTGGATAAGATAATGTGTAAGGCAAAAGCCAAACTGATATAATCTTAAACATGCACCTGTATTAAATCAAAACAAAAAATTGTACCCAAGAGATAATATGGGTGCTGATTCCTTGAACCAGTGTTGAAACTACTGGACATTTATAAAGCCTGTCTGGTTTCCACAGATTTCATATGGCCAGGCAAGAGTTTAACCTAACATTTAAACGATCCTCTTCCACAACAACACATAACAACTAAACAAAACGATTTGAAAGACGGTCGTTCTGTATTTCCATACAAGAACAACAATAGTTACGTAAAGACACCATCTGGCATCACAGTCGACATAACCCTGTAAACCATTATAGAAATCACATATTATATATTGCAGTGCTTGTTCTTATT
Source organism: Sequoia sempervirens (assembly GCA_007258455.2). Classification (NCBI taxonomy): domain Eukaryota; kingdom Viridiplantae; phylum Streptophyta; class Pinopsida; order Cupressales; family Cupressaceae; genus Sequoia; species Sequoia sempervirens. The sequence continues at coordinate 331,686 of VDFB02233787.1, read as the reverse complement.
AGATAAATCCCACCTTGACCTGATAAGTCTCGCTGCAGCCGTCATATAGCCAAACCTGCTTATAATCTTTCTCCTACCATGTCATATATGAATTGTATATCTGACATGTTCCATCAATACACATAAAGTATATATACATCTATCACAAACGCCAACATTTTCAATATTACAACTGCAGGGAGAAGGAAAGCATCAAGCAGGTGATCTCATGTGAGCATCCACTAATACCCAGTAATAAAAACCCAATCATGATGCCACTATCAAACAATATGATAATCTATACCCAAAAAAAAACTCAAACCACAAATCCATCAGTAACCATCTATACTGTAAGACCGAATAAGATTTGTAGTGGTCAGTGTACAGTGAAAATCAAAACACAAGATTGCCAGCCATAAAGAAACATACATTCTACAAACTATCAGACTTCTTACTTGTGATGATGATGATGATGATCCGATACAACAAACTGGTGAAATGATTTGCTCTGCCTAGAGCAAAGCAGGCGAAACCTTAGCAGAGCAGGCACGGTGTGTTGGGAAAAATGGGTTCATATGGGGTTGATATATAATCGCTTATCGGGTATTCAACAGTAGCATATGGTAAACATTAAGAATAGTAAAGATGCTTTCCCCACGTCTTTTCACTTCGACTTTATGCAAAGCGCACAATCGGAGAGCATACGCAATACTATAGCAGCTTATTATTATTCGTTTATCTTAATTCTTCCTTATGCCCGAGCAGCTCCATGATGGGTCCCACGCTTGTTCCTTTTAACACAGTCGTCAAACAGGTAAGCTCCCTCATACCACCACGCACGCGACTCAAATCCATTGGCCTGTGCTTCCATGTAGCTTTCATGGCTACCTGTATCAGACCACTTTGAGATTTTTTCTTCCCCGGAGCCCAAACAGTTGTGCACATGACAATATTATAAGTTGTGGGCACTCTATGCAACTTGGCCACATCTATTCTGTGAGATATGTGGTTGGGAAATTGACAGACTTGAAACAACTATGTGTATACAGTATAATTCACTCCGACTTTTACCAGAGATTTTAGTCCACATTGTTAGGAAAATTGAAAGAAAAGGAAACTTGGTATTAAAATAATAATAATGAAATTAATTTAATATTGAAACTTTGAAGTTTATGTGTTTTGGTCAAGTAAATTCTATGTGATATGTGGTTGGGAAATTAAAGAGATTTGTAGTGGTTTGGTTTATTTCAAGAATTGTTAGAAATTTTAGTCCACATTGTTAGAATAATTAAACATTTGTTTTAAAATTATATTTAATATTAAAAAATAAAAGTATAAAATTAAGTTAAGGGGAATGTATTTGAATAAAATATGTCAACATCAAGAATACAATTGTATTGAAGCATGTAAATAGTTAGTACATTTTAGTTATTCTATGAATTATTTATGTGTGTAGTTATTCTACCAATTTTTTATGGGTGGTCTTTTCTTCACCTAAATAGTCAATAGTAAACACGCATAGGCACAGTCAAATAGTCAATACACACACACATGTCAACTATTTGACTATATATTATGTTATATTGGTGGTTGTCGTTGCACCAAAAGATCAACTTGTTAATGTCCGACAATCATTAGACTTATACAAGATCCACAGGAGGCGGTTAAGCCATGTCACGAACCCAAGTGCCACATTGCACCAAGGAGACCAAGGGTACACTATCTTGCAACAATCCCCCCCAATGCAAGTGAGGGGTTCGAACCTGTGACATCGCCTCTGATACCAATTGTTATATTGGTGATTGTCGTTGCACCAAAAGATCGACCTGTTAATGCCCAATACAATCGTCAAATTTATATAAGATCCACATGAGATGATTAAGCCATGTCACAAACCCAAGCACCATGCTGCACCAAGGAGACCAAGGGACACACCATCTTGCAACATATTATATATAGAGCAACACACACATATGTCAACTATTTGACTATATACTATATATAGATCAATAGTCGACATATATATATCGACTATTTGACTATATATTATATATAGATCAATAGTCGACATATATATATCAACTATTGACTATTTAGTTGAAGAGATGATTGAACATAAAGAGTTGGTAGGATAACTACAAACATAAATAATTGATACAATATATATTTTGTTCAAATAGTCAAATAATTGACATATATATAGTTTAAGATTTACCTAAACAAATATTTTCTTAAAATTTTATTTAAAATAGACAAGAATACTATTATTGCTCAATTAAATTTATAAAACATAAAAATAATTAAATGTTTCATCTATTATCCATGGATTTGTGGCACACTAATTTATGATAAGAGGGGCTAGAAATTATTGAGGGTGTCACTTTAGGAATATGGTATATGTCATATGTGATTATATAGGAAGTGATTTTATTTATTTATTTATTGAGGCTTTGGGTTCATCCCATGTAGGTTCCGAGGTCGACTCACGCTCCTGGATGAAATTAGTGTGGGTCATTTCGGGCGCAGTCTACACTTCCAGAGGACTAGTCTTGCCTCTGCTCGCCTCCTTCGTCCCCCAAAACCTGGCATAAAAGTAAGCCTAGGGCAAGGGAGGTGGAGCTCGCTGGGCAGAGTCGCAAGGTCAGAGGAATTAAGCCAAAGATCTGGGGATACCTCTGGGTTATCAAAAATAAAAATAAAAATTAGGAGTAATAATGTAAGAGAGGTATCATGAATATGGTATGTGGTAGTAAACTTGGAAAATTAGATAGAATATTGAGATTTCATTTGATCACACATATATTATTTTTTTACAGATTAATAATCTTATGTAAATTATATACTTTGATATCTTCACTATAACTAGCATCAGGGTCTAATATACCTAAAAAAATCTTTTATCTTTACATAAAATTGGTTTAAACATAACCATTTTTTTCTATGGGGCTTGATAATGTTAATTTTTTTTCTTAAGTTCTAAAATTTATCAAGTGGTTGCTTGTCTATTTGAAAAATTAGAAAAGTTCTAAAGAACCCACCAAGAATCAATTAAAAAATTTCAATTTTATAAACTAACAAATAATATGAGCCATGTAGATTGACTTAGACACTACTAAATATTTTTTAAGTTTTGAGAAGTAATCAATTATGTCATCATAGAGAGTTTATCATAATAGTTATAAGGAAATTTTTTTACTTCCTAGTGAATAAAATATATATTTTATTTGAAAGTGACATTTTCTTAGTGCTTTGAGCCTACATTTCAACCCATATTATGTAGTTCTTTGTCCACTAGTAAAGTTGCTTGGTTCAAAAAGAACCCACCAAACATCAATTCAATTTAATGGTTTCAATTTTTCTATACTAACATCAAATATGGGCCTTAAGAAAAAAGTAATCAAGTAGAACAACTTGAGAACTCCTTATGAACATTTTAATTATGAGATATAAGTAATCAATAGATCCTAAAGAGTTACTTGTAATAACTAAAAATATTATTTATTTATTTATTAGTGAATAAAATGAAATACATATAAGTGGTGTTTTCTTCATACTTTAAGCTTATGTTTTGAACCATATCTCATGGGTAGAAGCTCACAAAGTTCCATCTCTTAATTTGAGAATATGAATGGTTCACATAATTCTCATTACATTGAGGTGATTCCCAAAGCTTGGTTAGGCATTGAGACTTTTCAATCCAAATCACCCATCCTAGTGAAAATTTTACTTAATAATATAGTTAACTATGGAGTTTGCCCCTAATCAAGGTCATCTAGATTGCTACCCCATCTCTAATATATGTAGCAATTTTTATGTCTTGGGAATTATTCATTTTGGATCAATCACTAACAATTTGAAATATATGGTTTTTATTATTATTATATGGTTTCATGATAGTCTATGTTGACTAAAACTTTATACCATTTCACAAGTTTCCATATCTTATGGGAATAAATGGTGATTCTCATATGGGTGAAGTCCAATAACTCTATGAGAGGTCACCTAGCCTAGTACTACTTTGACTCAAATTCTCTTATGTATAGAGGCTCCCTTAAAATTCATCCACTTAACTTAGTATGGCAATTATAAAAACTTTGTTAAATGTGAAGCAAGTGATGTTCCTCTTGAACCATTCATTATAAAGCTCCCTAGGTCCTCCTTTTTATATAAGTCATGTTTACATGATACATTAAACTATATGATATAATTTTTCAAAATACCCATACACAATTCTAACCCAATCTACATTAGCACATATATTCATGAGAAATAATAAAGGAAATCGCCTATTTCTCTTAAATTAATACCCAATATTTAATTTGTTATCTATGCACAAGAAAAATGAGAGGTTGGGTGAATTAGTTGTATACTTAAAAAAATTCAAACCCTCAATATCTTTTCAAACCTTTATCAACCATTAAACCCTTATCATGCATTAGCAAAATGTAAACATACGAAACAGTAATGCAAAAACATCCAAACACATAAGAACACCAAATTTACATGGAAAACCCAAGAAGGGAAAAACCATAGTGAGGATTAGCTCACATATATATGAATTGCAACACCAAATACAATTAAGCTCATTGCCAAGGGCTCATTGCTCAGAAAAAGAAGAAAGGCTCACTACCAAGAAGAAAGAAGATAGAAGAAGACTGTTACAAAAAGGTTCACTATATCAAGGCAATAGGAGAAATCCACCATTGAAACTTTATGCCATCTACAATCTTTAGCTCACTGCCTCTAGCAACTTCAAGCACATTGCAAATATAGACCCTTCTACTCATTGGATTGGAGTCATAGGCATTAAGCTCAAACTTAGATCACCACACTTAATAAATTTCACCTTTCGACACATTCTATAGATCCACACTCAGATGCTACCACAATAGTGTGTCTCACTTTTGGAACATGCTGATATTTGCTTGAAATCACTTTTTTTAGAAAAACTAATGATTTAATCCTTGAGATGTTCCATCTAAAGTTTTTTAATTAAAGAGGGATAAATAAGACCCCCTTAGATCAAACCCCCTTGGATAGAACCCCTCTAGTATTAAATCATACCCACAATGGAGTCTCCTTTGTACCTATCAAAATGCTGGCAAAAAAACACTTTTTCTTTACCTTTTGAGGGATTAAATAACACCATTTAGAAATTATATTTTACAAGATTGTAGCCCTTGAAATGAGCTTTGCAATAAGTATATAGTTTTGATATGTTTTTATTTTATCATGTATTTAATTTTCAATTTTACTGAACATAGGTTTTTCTTCGAATATCAAGCTCTTCATTTTGCAGAGGTGGAAAAATAGTAAACCATTGTAAATTTTTTTCAAAAAATACCCTTTCCCTAGGTATTGATGTCCTTGTTTCACCAAAAAAAGAAAAAAATAGATTTCGATATATACACAACAAGTTAGGTTGTATGACACACATGCATATCCAAATTATAGTTATAGTGAACATCAAAAATTAATTAAAAAAATATATATGTAACAAAAAATTATGGAAAAACATTCTTTGCCTAGATATTAATGTTGAGGATCTATATTTCAAAAATTAGAATTTTATCCTTTATAAAAAAAAAGTTATGTTGTACGACACAAACATTACTTTATGAAAATGTTGTTTTCTATTTAAAACTAGTTATTAAAGGATATGTTGAAAGATTCATGATTTATTTTGGAATTTAAAAAAAATAAAAAATTAGAATCTACACACAAATTTCCACAAATCACTAGTTTGCATCATCTTCAAATTCTTAATGGTTTAGCTACTATAGGTCTTAGAAGATGAATATTCGGTTAAAAATATTGATGTGAATGTCCATCTTGGGAAAAAAGTGAAACACAATATTATGATTTCACCCACTCATCTCCAACAATTTACCTTTCTTATATACCATCCTTGACCTAAACAATCCCAATTAGGTTGTCCTTAATGAAACATATGCACCTAAAATGTGCAACACCAAAATAGGCCAGCACCAAACACCTCCACGGTGGAAAGAAGTGAAGGATGAACAAACCAAGAGTTAACTAGGACCCAAATCCACATCACCATGCTACTCAACACATTCATAATCCATGAGGTACCTCCACAAATAGCGCTAGCATGCCAGTTCGTCCAAACTTGAACTAAAACTACAAGTGACCACGGGTATGTGCAGGATCATCATGGAAAAAATAGGCCCTTAAGTGGCAAAAAAAATAGAAAAATCAGTGTTAGGAAACTTAACATAAAAATTTGAATAAGTTATCTATATTATTTCAAAAATATGTAAGAATAGAATCTGTAGAAAATTGAATTTAGTTTCTAAACTACTAGGTTTTAAAATAAATAAAATCTATTTTGTGAAAATTTGAAATTTCAATGCAATAGTACTTAAATTTCAAGGAAAAATAAAAGTAAGTGTATGTCGACCACCCTAACCATAATAAAATGATAATATTTTTTTATAAGATTCTATATAGTAGAGGACTCATTCGATGTGATGCATATATTTTTTGTAATTTTTTTCCAAGTAAATAATTAATTATGAATTTTTATTACCATTTTAAAAATATATAAAACTCGTATGTCTAACCACCTTTAACCCAAAACTTCATGAAATTTATTTTTATTTTTTAATGCTATATTATGTGAAGCATAGAATGATGCATGTTTGGATTCAAATTTTTGATATCGTTTGAAAGTTATAGATGTTTTTCAATCAGTCATCGATCGACTTTAGTCATAATTCTAATAGAAAATGAATAATAATTATTTATTAAATTCAAATTAAAGCATAATTTATATTGGTGGAAAACTAAGAATCTCCTCTAAAAAAACTTTTTGTTTCATCAAGTTTGGGTAAAAAAAAAGTCATTAGCCTCATACCCTACAAATACCCATAATATTGCCACTTTTTGGCCCATCATGATCCTCCACATACCCCCACATACACGCTCTCTAGGTAATGCACAACACACAACAATACTTCACAACATCCACACAACACCTTAGAATATTCTACAACTCTGCCACAACCATAGGTGAAACTAAGAACAACATTATTCTGTACAATTAAACACATTGCCACATAAGACAACTTACTAACCAACCTTGCAGAACACCCCAATACCTGAAACCTCAAGGGAATGGAGTTACAGATAATATAAGCTCATTCCCAAATCTGTAAGACAAGAAACCTCATTGCGAAGAAATGCGGAGCAATCTCATTTCTCCCAGACAACCTTCTATACACAGACAAACTGTCAAATACAACTTTCACTGCAAAATGATCCAAAACCTAAAAAATTGTATATAGAACCTCTTAATACCTTTGATCATCATATCAAAACTAAACAAGCATATCTTCATCCATGAAGAAATTCAGAGCACAACACTGAACACACTATTATACTGCACACTCTTTTATTGAAATTTTCTCAAAAGCACTTAGAAACCGAGTGAACCAACTACAATTGTAACACTTACTCATTCCATACGTCAATGAAAAAACTGATGAAAACACCACAAAATAGTGCAACACATACCAACAATCTCCCTAACCAACTCAGGCTTCCAAAAAACTCTGCAACTATACTACATGTTGACAACAATGAAAAAACCAACAACATTGTGTTGACATCAATGACAAGACCACAAATCAAACTTCCAACACCTTCCCCCTTTGTCATTGATGGCAACACCAAATCTATGAAAATCCATTAATAATAAAAGCAACCAAAAGAAATAAACAACACCGCCCCTGATTGGGGCAACTCTTACTCTTCACAGTCTCATTCTCTGCTCTTGGAGACTTTCTCCCCTTGTGGTCTTCATACCATATTTTCTTCTACACTATGGTTTTTCAACCATTCTAACTCTCCACCCCTTTGACATCAATGGAAAAGGGCCATAAACTGAACCAACTCTCTTTTATACATACTTTAAATTTTCCTTTTCTCTTTCACCCTTTTGCATTGAACTCTTTTGCTCCCCCCTTTGACAATATTCAAAGGGAAACTCCTACAATTTTCACATATCATCTACATAGAAATTTTTATTTTCTACTCTCTTCTTTTGTGCATACACCACTTTGACATTACTTGCAACACCAACAAGCAACTGCACTCTTCTGCACTCTCCCCTTAGGGGCACATAATATGCTCCATCTCACTGCACCATCCAACAGTACCACTACCTACTCCCCCTGAGAGGTATCCTGCAACATTAGTCCAAGACCAAGAATGTATCTTAAAATGATTCCTAGATAGATGCACATACTTATGCATCTAGTTGAAGGAAGGAGGGGCAATAACCCCCAAATTCTATCAGAGATACTCAAAAGTATCCTTAGGAAGAGCTTTTGTGAAAATATCTTGATGAGGGCATAGCCCGAGACACAAAAAATAACCCACAAATAAGAGAATAATTTTATTATTCAGAAAATGGAGCTTCTTACATGTAGAGGATCTTAATCCCCAAGTTCTACAACACATGCAAGTTACAAAAAGCTACAGAATAACCCTTTCGCAATATGCGAGCTTGTCCCCAAAAAGTTACCCAAAAATTAGAAACCCGCCCATAAATAGAGCTCCCCTTTAGTTTGGAGCCAAAACAATATTAAAATTTGAGTTTAGGCAGTTTGGCGCCGAAAATTACAACTTGAAGTTCAAATTTCAGCAACACGGTACTCTGTATTCTAGAAAACAACTTCCCTGTGGCCAACTTTGATCCCAGTCTGACTAAGAAACCGCTTGAACCGTTGAAAGGTCTCTCGTCACATGCTCAAAATTGCTACACCAATTTCGGCAAGTTTCGGGGCTATTCCGGGAGCTCTAAGTGCCTCGAATCCAACTCAGAAGATTTTTCAGGTGCAAATATGGGAAACTAAAACTGTAATATCTTTCAACCCAGGAATAGAAAATAAAAATAGTAAATTGGGAATTTCATTATGACGAAAAGGGTATCCAAAAATGTAAAAATATCTAAAAACCGAGAAACTTGAAATTTAACCATTTTTGGGTGATGTAAGATTGCCCTTTACACCACTAGATGCTCCCATCGCATTCCGGTGGTAATTTGAGAAGTGACCCCTGCCACATCTCGCATGGTTGGAGGAAAACCCAACTGGTCAATCGCTGCCTTAGATAGCCAGATGAATCTTCCATGTGCCTTATATCATTTTCACCGATATTCTCTATAACGCTTGTTTCTCGGGTACTCTTCCCACACGACCACATTCAAGATTGCTTCAATCTCCTCCCCTTTCCGCGTAGCCGGAATGCCATACTATCCTATTGTCGGTAAAGCCCTCCATTCCACCTTCATGATACACTGTCAAATCTGAAATGTTGAACACAGGGAAAATGTTGATTCCATCAGGCAACTCTACCTCATATGCATTCCCTGAATCATGCTTCTTCAAAATCTTACAGGGACCGAATTTCTTCATCTTCAATTTGTTATATGTTCCTACTAGAAACCTTTCTTTTCTCAAGTGGACCATCACTTCATCACCAATTTGAAACTCCTTATACCTCCTCTTCTGATCTGCCTTAGCCTTATACTGCATATTCATCTTGTTAATATGTTCTCTTACCTTCTCATGCATATCCTTGATGTGTTCTACAAAAATCTTCGGCTTCAACACTTATTTTTTCTTTGGTCCATCTTCCTCAATTCTGGAGCTATTTTGGGGCTACCTCCATACACAATCTTGAATGGTGATCTACTAGTGCTTCTGTTGACAGAATTGTTGTAAGAAAATTCTGCTTGGGGTAAGATCAAGTCCCATCCCTTGGGTTTATCTCCTACCAAAAATTTAGGTTACCCGCACTTTACAACAAACTTTGTTTTCCCATCTGCTTGTGGATGGTGTGTGAATCAACTTTAGCTCGCTTTCAGCCTTTCTTCCACAAGGTCCTCCAAAGTATCCCACAAATTTGGTGTCACACCAAACAATACCGGCTTGGCAGACCATGTAGCCTCACCACCTCTTTGAAGAACAAGTCAGCAATGTGGACTGCATCATGGGTCTTCCGACATGGAATGAAATGTGCCATCTTCGAAAACCTGTCAACTACCACAAATACTGAATCATTCCCTCTTTGTGTCCTTGGGAAACCAAGAACAAAGTCCATACTTATATCCCTCCCCATGGCCTCTCCGGTAGAAGTAAGGATGATATAAATTCCAGATTCTAGCTCACCCTTTTTAGCCATCTGACATACCCTGCAACTCTGCACAAAATTCTTCACATCTTGTGATAACTCAGGCCAATAATAATGCTCACTAATAATGGAAATGGTCTTATCCTCACCAAAATGTCCTGCCATTCCTCCACTATGCTTCTCCTTTATCAGGTTCTCCCTCATGGAACTCCTTGGGATACACAATTGACTTCCCTTAAATAACATGCCATCCTCGATTATGAAATCCAGCCACCTTGTCCTGTCCATCGTATCGTGTCCTCGGTAAGCTTTCCCAAGCCTCGCGAAAAATTAGGATCTTCGTGATACGTTGTCTTGAGTTCATTGAACCCAACCACTTCAATCTACATCTTTGTCATCAATGTATGCCTCCTACTTAAGGCATCTCGCAACCCTATTTTGACTTCCCACTCCTATGTTTCAAAACAAAGCAGTGTAACTTCAGAAAACTCTACCGCATTTTCATATGCCTCATTTAATTTTCCTGACTATTTAGGTACTCCGCCTGATGATCAGATATAGAACAAATTCCTTCTTCGGCAACAAATAATGTTCCATTTCTTTAATGCTTGAACTATTACATAAAAATTTCATCATATACAAAATACTTTCCTGGGCATCATTTAACTTCTTTCAATCGGGAATAGGCAATGGGCTTACCTTCTTGGCTCAACACCGCCCAATGGCAGCCAACCACCGGGCATCACAATCCACCGAAACACCTTGCTGGAAACTGAGGGCTAGAACAAGTTGCTCACCTTCTCGCCTAACAGCCTGCAAACTTTTGTTGCTCCAGTTGCTCCACTTGAATTCTTTTTATCCCCTCTCATTGTTTCAAATGGGTCCACAATAAATACCATCAAGTTTCTAATGAACTTTCTATAAAAAACTAGCCAAACCATGGAAAGATCTCACCTCAAAAGAGCCTAAAGTAGCCATTCCAAAGCCAGTTTCACCTTTCTCTGGGTCCATCTTGAGACCTCTCACGCAGACAAATAAACCCAAGTACACTAACTCCCTCTTCACAAAACTGCACTTGTTTAGATTAATCAATAGTTTCTCTTCTCTTAACTTCTCAAAGGCTCTCCGAATATGCATCAGATGCTCATCCAACGTCTTACTGAAAATCAAAATATCATTTAAATACACAATGACAAAACTTCCTGTACCTCAAAGTACCTCGCTCATGAGCCGCATGAATGCCTCTGCGTATTGGTTAGCCCAAAAGGCATGACTAACCACCAACAGCCCCTTGGTCTTGAAGGCCTTCCATCATCTCCTCTTGAACTGACCGGTGATATCCACTCTTAGGATCAATCTTTGTATATTGAGCTCCACTCAAACAAACACATCGTGTCATCCATCCCAAGTGGGGAAATCAGTACTTGATTGTTATCTTGTTTATGGCTCAGAACTGTACACATCCTCCATTCATCTGGTGCTAGTACTACAAAAACCGCGACATGGACTCAAACTCTCCTCGTGATCAAACCCTTTTCAACAACTCTTGAACTTGTCTGTTCAACTCCTCATTTTCTGCTGGAGTCATTCTATGAGCTGCCTTATTTGGAAAACTGGCTCCGGGAATCAAGTCAATCTGATGACTGATTTTCCTTATTGGTGGTAAACCCTTAGGTACATTATCAGAAAAAATATCTTGAAACTCATCCAACATCCCAGAAACTTCTTCTGGAACCTTCTCACTATCGTCCTTACTCACTCTAGGAATCAATGTATAACACATACGCTCATGCTTCATACTTTCTAAATTTTTTCTTCCATCTACATGACAAATTCTAGCACTACTACATACCTTTTTTTCGGTCTCCTTCAGGGGTTTCAACTTGTGACGAACCCCATCCTTTGTCAAGGAATAAGTGTTTGCATGGCCATCATGTATAGCTCGCCTATCGAACTGCCACGACATCCCCAACAACATGTGACATGCATCCATGGGGATGATATCACAGAGTACCTCATCATGGTAGCTCCCGATCTTGAACTTTACTAGGCACTGCTCATTGACCAAAAACTTGTGGTCTTTTCCCCGCAACCAGCAACTGACACACGCGAAAGTGCCTTTCCTCTTCAGCGCTTCAACTTTTCACCATCTCCTTGACACCAGATTATCGCTCCCACCGGCCAATAATGACATCACAACATTTTCCTTCACACTTGCACCTTGTGCGGTAAAACAAATTCTTCCTCCTCGGTTTCCTCGTTCCTTTTCCTCACCACTAGGGGTCTCCTAATCACTTCAGGGTTTCTCCCCTTTCAAAGATCATCCAATGTTCAAATTGATTCCTCATTCGCATGCGCAACCCTTTCCACGCACCTTCTCGGGCCTTTTTCCGCCCTTCCTTGGTTTTGTGGACATTCATAGGCTTGATGCCATTCTTCGCCACACTAGAAACACGTTCCTTTGAAACCACCTCTTCCAGATCCTTGTCCATATGTCCCTTGTCCTCTACCTCTTTGATCACCACTGTTTTGATCACGAGGGTGGTAGAAGTTGTCATTCCTTTGGCTTCAACTGGTACCCACATCTTTACTTTTCTTTTCATCATCATTTCAAGCTTCCCGGCGGTCGGCATTGCCCTTCCGCTTTGATTCCTCGTCGAGCATTTCCAATTTTGAGTCTGCCTTTTCCACCTTCAGCGAACTGATATTATCTCGAGTGGTTTATTCCGATTTTGCGATTCTAACTCCTCCCCACGTTCGTTGTGGGGAACCTTAAGATATCAGCATCTTCTCCTTATTAGCTGCCTCTATGGACTTATCATTCCGATGATTATCTTGTGAAAATATTCGGCATATTCTTTCATAGATCCGCCTCTTGTTTCCAAACCTTGCAATTTTTCTAACAACATCTTTAACTCAGTCCACCGTATGAACCGGCTTCTTCGGCTTTCTACCATGCATCCCATTTGTGATCTTGACTTTTCCTCGGGATTTCTTTCCAACTGACCTCTTCACCAACATCGGTATGGTCTTCGCGAATCCGGACCTGATCTTGTCTTTATTTACTTCGGTTTGCTGACGAAGCCGGATTGCCTTTCGTTCGATTTCTCCGGCCAACGACTTTGCTGACTTTTCAATACCGGAGCAATGATGGTTCGGACACCTTTCATTTAACCTCTTCATCTCATTTTCTCCTCGTTTTGTGAACCTCTTTCAACCGCTTTAACGCATCATCCGTTTCGAGGGCGGTTCATCTTTCCACTCAAGCACCTCAACCACCTTCAGACCACTCATCGGCCATTCAGATCACGGGAGGCATCTTTTGACCTCGACCCACAACTCGTGTGAACTACCTCATGATCGGCGATCTGTCCACATGCTCAAGAAAACCTGCTTTGATACCACTTGATGAGGGCATAGCCCGAGACTTAGAAAATAACCCACAAATAAGAGAATAATTTTATTATTCAGAAAATGGAGCTTATTACATGCAGAGGATCTCAATCCCCAAGTTCTACAACACATGCAAGTTACAGAAAGCTACAGAATAACCCTTTCGCAATATGCGAGCTTGTCCCCAAAAGTTACCCAAAAATTAGAAACCCGCCCATAAATAGAGCTCCCCTTTAGTTTGGAGCCAAAACAACATTAAAATTTGAGTTTAGGCGGTTTGGCACCGAAAAATTACAACTTGAAGTTCAAATTTCAAAAGAACATTTGCAATTGTATCTTCTAGAAAGTGCGCCAACTTCCTAGGGCCATAACTTTTGATCCAGGACTCCGATTCGCAAACCGTTTGAACCGTTGGAAAGGTCTTGAAGTCAAGAATGCACTCACAACCACTACCAATTTTGGAAAGTTTCGGGGCCATTCCGGGAGCTCTAAGTGCCTCAAATCCAACTCGGAAGATTTTCAGGTGCAAGTCTGGGAAGCTAAAACTGCAATCTTTCAACCCAGGAATAGAAAATAAAAACCATAAATTGGGAATTTCATTATGACGAAAAGGGTATCCAAAAATTTAAAAACATCTAAAAACTGAGAAACTTGAAATTTAACTATTTTTGGGTGATGCAAGATTGCCCTTACACCACTGGATGCTCCTGCATCATATCTGCAACTTGATCCTTAGTAGGCACTTACTCCAACTTCACTTCTTCACTTCATTCTCTACAACTTTCTCTCTTAAGAAGTGATATCAAATTGAGATATGTTTTGTTCTTGAATGCATTATCAGATTCTTTGAAATATTGATTGCACTTGTGTTATCACATAAGATAGAAATAGATTCATCATATGATACTCTAATATCCTTTAATATTTTCTTCATCCATAACACCTATGTTCAGCTTAATGCTGGTGCAATATACTCTTCTCTACAGTAGACAATGACACTAAATCTTGCTTCTTACTCAACCATGAAACCAATCTATTTCCAAGAAAGAAAGCACCACCACTCAAGTACTTCTTCTATCATTTGTACAACCTTCCCAATGAGTATGTGCAAGATCATGGTGGTCCAAAAAGTGGCAATGTGAAAAAAAAATAAAAATTTAACTTGCCCAAAAATGCAAAAAGTTGCTTTGACTTTTTCTAGGCTTGGGTAAAAAGTACATGGTTCCATAGCAAACACCAAAGCTAAATGGATATCCGTTTAGAATGGATATTCGTTACCAAATGGATATCCATTCCAAAATGGATATCCGTTTTGAAACAAATATTTGTTACAAAACGAATATTTGGTCCAAAACAGATGTCCATTTTGAAATGGATATATCCATTACAAAATGGATATCCTTTCTAAAATGAATATGCATTCTAAAATAGATATCCATTCCAAAACGGATATCTGTTCTGAAACAGATATCTGTTACAAAATGGATATTTGTTCCAAAATGGATATCCATTCTGGAACGGATATATCTGTTACAAAACAGATATCCGTTACAAAATGGATATCCGTTCTGAAATGGAATATGATCCATTACAAAACGGATATCCGTTCTGAAATGGTTATATCCGTTATAAAATAGATATGCGTTCTGAAATGGATATGCATTCTGAAATGGATATGGGTTCCAAAACGGATATCTGTTCTGAAACGGATATTCGTTTTGGAACATATATCCATTTATTTTAAGTTGTTTTATTAATTTGGTCGGGTCTGGCATGAATATATTATATTAAGTTGTTTTTTAGTTTATATTATAAGATAATATAATATTATATAATATCATATTATAATATATAATATAACATTATAATATATTAAATATATTATTATATAATATAAATATTATATTATGACATAATATTATATATATATTTATTATATAATATCATATTATATTATAATATAATATTTGTATTGTATTGTAATATAATATATTATTATTATATTATATTGTAATACAGTATATTATATTATATTGTAATACAGTATATTATATTATATTGTAATATAATACAATTTATTATATTATAATCTAATCTAATAATATATGTTAAATGTGCAATCTGTTGTATATATTCCAATATAAATTTATGCTCATACCATATCTAAGTCGGGTCCTAGACCCAACGAGTTAAAAAAAACAACATAAACTAAACAGATATTCATTTCCTATGGCATAAAATCAGAAAAAATAAAACCCAAGAGTTATTTTTCATTCTACATTTACCTTGTTCACCGTTTTAATATTTGAGCAACTCAGATATTCATTTGGCATTGGATTTTTTTTCTCAAATCACTTGAATTTCACAAGTATTTATAAATTTTATTTTTTTTAAATTAAATTATATTAGTTTTGCATTATTTTTTATGAATTTTAGTCAAAAATAGGTTTTGGAATAGTTTTTTTTGCATTAAAATTATTGCAATTTTTAAAATTTTCATCAACAAATAGGCTTAAGAATGGCTGATCCCAACCCTGGTCAAGATGAAAACCCTACAAATCCTCCTTCACCACTAATTTTTGCAAACCAAAATGTGCCCACAATCCATGAATCTATCCATATAAATTTAAATCAATTGAGAAACATATGTCAAATTTATGAGACACTCCCTGAACTCTCAGATATGAAAAACGCTTTAGAAACAATCATTTCAAATGTTGAAACTTTGACAAGCGGGCATAATAGGTTCGCAAAGTGGTGAGAGTCCCAAAGGAAACATTATACTAATGGTTTATCATATGATGAAGTGAGGCAATTGATATTGACAAAGCCCAATTAGCTCAGCTATTCATCAATCCCAAAATAGGATAGCCTGTAGATGTGTAGAAGCCAAAATTTTCAATTAAATGGTGCACACATAGAGGTATATTAGATAATTTTTGGAAACGTTGGTGGATGGTTTTTGATAAACCACCCAACAACAATCTTGACATCCCTCAGTATTTTCTACAAAAAATTATATGCCAAGTTTGTCCTAGGGAGGCATGTAAATTACTTTGATATGTGAGATTTCTAGGGTGTGGGTACTTGGGGATGCCATAGGATAGACACAAACCACATTGAGTCACCCCACTTCTTCTTGCTTTGCCTATTGCTTCCCCGACTCTAATACCTTACCTTGAGATTTTTTTAGATGTAGGGAGTCAAAGCATTTTTTCCATACATGTATTGAGTGATCATTTGATCATGTAGAGCTCTCATGTTGCGCAACTACATGACGGTGCATCCCATCATGATGGTGATGCACCTGATACATCCCAACATGATTGTGATGTGCTACATCAGTTGCGACTAGTACACCCTCCTCTTTGACACATATTTGTGTGCCCCATTACTACATCATGTGCCACAATATATGTTTGGGTCCTCTTCAACACTCCAGTGAGGCTCCAATAGACACATTTGACTATGAGGTCCATGATATGTCAGATGTAAGAGATGAGAGAGCACGTAGTGGACCATTTCCAGGAGAGACATTAGGTGGAAGAGATGATGTGAAAGCATAGGTAACACTTAAAGTAATTTCATAGTGTGTTTTATCTAAATTATTTCATATTTTATAAGAGATATTTGTACTAATATATGTTTATGTGCTAGAATCTTTAATAGTTGCTAACAGAGGACCAAATTTCCCAAGTGCAGGAGGCTATGCAATTGACCATTTCATTTGGCCTAGAGACTCAATATACAGTATCATTTAAATTGTTATTTAGAAGTTAATTTTTGAAATCTATTATGTTTAAATACATGTACATAGATTGATAGTCTAATGTAATCTTGTCTTTTTATGTAGTAACTTGGTACTTTTACATCCAAGTTGACTGAGCTTGACCCATTGGAAGAAGTTGCACAAGAGGTATATATTATTTTATATTATCGATATTATGATTATGATTATATGTGCATGTACATTTAAATTGTGTTACATTCTTATCATTTTTTTATATAGGAAACCATCTTAGCTGCTTCATCTGTCATGAGCCTGTCTAGTGTACAAGCATCACAACTGGTATGTGTTTGTTTTATATTGTAGGTTTTTAAGTTTAGATAGGAGTATATATATATTTAGTAAATATGATTATTTATCAACAATTATATGTTAATTTGTATCATTTTTATTTTACTTGCTATAGTTCTTTGCCTAATTCAACAATGTGACAAATGTGGGACCATTTAGTTATATGAGGACTATTGATCATCCTAAGGGACAATCATATGCAAAACGTCTTACAGAAAAGAGAGCAAGACTTGAGGTAAACAAGAATTGCATTTTTGATATAATATAGTTCAATATAGTGTTTTTTTAATGTCAAATTGATAATTTCTAAATTATAGTATATAAGTTTCTATTTACTAGTCTATCTTGTCAACTGTTCACATAATCTAATTTGTGGTTTGAATTGTTATTGTGTAGGAAACTTCAGAGCCACTAAGTTCTTCAAGGAGGCTCGATTTTGATGATCCAACATAGGATTAGGATTTGATAGATATTGATACATTTAGGGAACTTGATAGATCTTGAGATGGCATATATGCCACATTTTGTAAAACTTGTTTTGAGTAGGCATTTATGTCAAATTTATATATGCACAAACACAATTATTCTACATTTTGATATATAAGAAATTGATATTTGATCTAATTTTTTCCTCTTGTGCATGTCTTTCTACTTTGAATCTTCAAAATGGAATGTATACTTATTTTATAATGGTTTAAAGTTATGATCAATAACATGTTATAGATTAACGAAATTGCATTTTAATAGAACTTGCTAGTGATTTTTTTAGTGGCTAATCTTCACCAATTGGTTAATGGTTGAAATTTGGGAATCCAAATTTGGCTAATAATTTGAGCTAAAATGAGACTTGAATCGCCACATGTTTACAAAATTTTATTAGTCTTTTTTAAATCACCAAATAATTTATTTAAAAAAAAAATTTAACTAAAAAATTTGCCACAATATTTGATAGATGATTAGATTAGTTTCACCTAAATTTTATAAATTATAGTAGAAATCTATATTAATTTGCCAATAGTATATCATAATTATTCGTTGCTTTAGGACCATATTTCTAATCTTTAGTTTTCACCATTGATTTATAATATAATCTAATGGCCTTTGTTTTATTCCACAAGGTAAAATGTACCCATGATTTGAAATGCTCATGGGCCCCACAATTTTAGGTCTCATGAGTATTATAGATTGTGGGTAAATTTTACCTTACAAAGTACAACGAGGGTTGTTAGATCAATTATCTAAAAGAAATTTTGAGCCCCATGAGAATTACAAATCATGGGTACATTTTACCTTGAAAAATATAATGAGATCCATTATATTATATTTAAAACAATGGTGGAAAGTAAATATTATAGTCTACCCCTTCAACCCATCGATAATTTCCTCCCTCGAGCCCCTACTTTTCCATGAGAATTATTTTTAGATTGGATAGATTTGCCATAATAATTAATGTATTTTCCTATTTTTTTCAAGATTTTGCAAAATTTTCTACAAAATTTTAGTCATTAAAAAAAAATCGCCAATTGATAAAATTAATATTTTTTTCAAAAAAAGGAAAGATTCCTCAATAGAAATTAATATTTTTTCCTTAATAAATGAAATATTCGCAAGGGTTTTATATCTTTTCTTGAGGGGGGTTTCTTAAAGTTATCACTAGAACTTGTTGTACCCAAAATAAACTTTTGTTTCAATAAGACATTTTTCTTAAAATGATCTAAATCATGTCAAGGGTATGTGCAGGATCATGATGGGCCAAAAAGTGGTGATATGATGGGTATGTGTAGGGTTTGTGGCTGATGAACTTTTTTTTACCCAAAATTGATGAAACGAAAAGGGTTTTTAAATGAGATTCTCAACTTTCCACCACTATAAATTATGCTTTACTTTGAATTTAATAAATAATTATTATTCATTTTCTATTTGAATTATGACTGAAGTCCTAATTGATAGGCTGATTGAAAAACATCTATAGCTTTCAAACGGTATCACATTTTTTGAATCCGAAACATGTGTCACATTCTATGCTTCACATACTATACGATTAAAAAAAAATGAATTTCATGAATTTTTGACCAAGTTAAGGTGGTCAGACATACGAGTTTTTATATTTTTAAAAGTTGTAATAAAAAATTCATAATTAATTATTTGCTTGGAAAAAAATTACAAAAAATATGCATCACATGGGGACATGAGTCCTCTACTTATATCTAAAATATTATAAAAAAATATTATCATTTTACTGTGGTCGGGGTGGTCAGACAAACACCTACTTATTTTTTCCCTAAAATTTAAGTACTACTGCATTGAAATTTCAAATTTTCACCAAATAGATTTAAAAAAACCTAGTAGTTTAGAAACTACATTGAATTTGCTACAAATTCTATTCTTACATATTTTTGAAATAATATAGATAACTTATTCAAATTTTTACGTCAATTTTCCTAACTCTGATTTTTCTGAATTTTTCGTCACTTAAGGGCCTATTTTTTCCATGATGATCCTGCACATACCCTCAAAAGTATGTTTTAGGTCAAACCAAACATAGGCTTTTGTGGGTTTGTGCCAAGGAAGATGCTTGCAAATTTTTGAAAAATTTGAAAATTAGGGTTTCAAACCCCTATTTTTAGGAAAACCCCTAGAAATAGGACCTTCCTAGAAATGATAGAAAATGATTTTGATAGGATTAATCGACTTCACGATCACACTGGTCAAGTCAAAATCACCAAAATGTTTGTTTTACT
The DNA here is from genome assembly GCA_007258455.2 of Sequoia sempervirens. Taxonomy (NCBI): domain Eukaryota; kingdom Viridiplantae; phylum Streptophyta; class Pinopsida; order Cupressales; family Cupressaceae; genus Sequoia; species Sequoia sempervirens. Next base: position 311,334 of record VDFB02233787.1, on the reverse strand, counting down.
TTGGTGGGTCTATTTTCATTTTCAGGAAGAAAGTGCAGACCTTCGTAGCCATTAATGGCAGAATGGCCAGTACCAGGTGGTGAAATCTAAGCCTCAAAATATTCAATGAAGAAACCATGGTGAAAATTCTCGAAAATATTTTCTGAGACGAAAGGGATTTTCAAAAGTGAAAAATGTTGAAAATTGACTAAGTCTGAAGAATGCACACCTTGCTACCAAGAGGAGGCTATGTAGTCAAATGCCTTAGTCATTTTTCCAACACCCATACACGCAAGATGATGAAGGTGGTTGCTAAGATGCACACGTCCGTGTTGTCAATGACAATTCCCAAATCAGTCATGATGCATGGTGAACGTGAAACATGAAGATATGAAGATTTTCAAAGGAAATGATGGAACTGTGACTAAAAGTGCCCCTACAGGCTAGGGGCGCCCTTGAATCTAGAGGGTCCAAAATATTCATCAACTTTCACCAAGGAAGTCATCTTCTTCGTGTTTCTATTGGCTTTCCGTCGCATCATCAAGCATGGTCACCTGATTCATCAATCACCAGAAAACATAAGCGAAGTTAGGAGATGCTGCAATGCAAGTGCTATCAAAATGACAATCAAACATGAGAAAAAGTGCTCCTACTGACTAGGGGCACCCTTGAATTAGATGGCCCAGATGTTAGTTGTTGAACAAGCTCCTCTTCAGGTGATCTCTGCAGCATCAGCTCAGCTTTGCAACAAACGTGTTCGCTAGCCTACGAGACACACCAAACGATGACAATTGTTAATCATTAGAGCATGCAAAATGGAGGGAAAATCAATGGACATCAAGGAAAAAGCATCCCTGCTAGCCAGGGGTGCCCTTCATTTTGAATCACCTAGATGAGGTTTTCAAAAACTATTTTCTACAAGGCATATGTTCAACACTCTCTCAGCTTCGTGATCAATCTAGCTTCACATTCACAGGACCTGTCAAGCATTCATAGGCTAATATCAAGCATAAAACACCAAAGGTGAAGGATGAATGAAGAACATAGAGAAATTGAATAAGTGTCAAGGAAAATTCATCTTCCTAGAAATAGGCACCTAGCTTTTTGGGCAATCAAATGCAGTCTATAAGCTTAGTGACCTCTAGGATGACCTCCTCCATTTTGATCAATCTCAATAATGACATCATCAACAAAGACAACGAACAAATCAAACACTTGATGGTAGAGATCAAGCTGGGGTAGTTCTTGAAAGTTTGCAACATGAAGATAACTAGTCAAAAGGTCAAAGGAACCCTTGCAAGCCAGGGGCACCCATGCTTTTGAAGTACCTAAATCAAATTTCAAGTTTCATGATCCTTTTTGGGATTGAGCTGGTTATCCATCCCATGTTTCAGTGAGATTATCGGAATCATCATTCAACAGTGATCTCAGATCAGAGCCAGGAGGGTCAAATTGGAGGAATTGAAGAACACTCAAGAAAATTGGCTAAGTCTGGTGAAAAATACACCTTCTTGGGAAAAGGTTCCCAAGAATCAGAGGCATCAGACTCAGGTTTTGAGCTTTACAGCTCCCAAGAACACTTCATTAGAGTTTATCCATCTTGGAAATGGATCTATCACCAACACCTCAAGATCATCGAAGCAACTAGATTCAGGGATCACATAGGGGCATTTCACCACAGAAAAATAATGAAAAAGTGTTCAACTCTTCAAAGGGATGCCTAAATTCAAAGTAAGGCTTAGGTAACTGAAGTTAAGATATTTGAAGCCTTTTTATGTCTAAAATGTCCCTAAACGGGTGGAAATTAGTGTTGTGAACTCTAGATCAGGCAGAAAGACTCCTCCATCATGAGTTGGCATCCAAACTTGATTGCTTCAACATCAAACACTATGTATCAAGTCTAGGCTTCATTATTCATTATTTCTCTTTGTAGGTTGAAGCTCAAGAACAAGCATTTTTCCTCTCCAATGTCTTTTTGAAGATTTGACAGAGGGGTTTTCATTGTTCTTCATATTTTTGAAGATTAGTTGCATAGAGGGACAATTTATAAGTGGTTGCATCTAGAGGCATGAATTTCTTGAAGATCCAGAAAGGAAGTTGATAACTTCCAATATTCTTCTTGTCTTTTTCCTCTATTCTTGTCTTAAATCTTCTTGCATGTCCAAGAAAATAGTAGATAATCACATATCTAACCAACTAGGTATGATCAACACAACTTTTTCAATAGAACCCACTTACAGTTGAATTTTTCCAAAAACAATAACCACCCCTATTTTTAGAGATTTCTGAAAAAATTCAGGAATTTGAAAATCAAATGAACTGGGTTTGTTCAACATTGAAGCACATACAATACCCATGTGTTAGATATTTTCTAAAAAAATACTTCTCAGTAGGTGGCTATTTTTAGGGGTTTTCAAAAGTTGTCTGAACATATCCGTGTTTACATTCAACAGTCAAGTTTTTCAGAATACAGTACTCTCAAGTTAAAATCAAGACCAAAATGGTCCTACTTCACTACTTTCTAAAAACACTTGACACAGGCATGCATTAATTGAAGCCTATAGTCAAGTTGGAGGCCTTGGAAGGTGTAAATGACATCACCGTTCAATGGATAGCCAAACACGGAAGGCAGTCATTCCAAACATAGAGCTTCCATCGATTACTACCACACTACCTTCCACATTCCATGTCAACAAGGCTAGATGATGTAGATGCAAAGAAGATCGAATATCAAAAGAAGTTGTAGGAGGAAAAAAAAGTCAACGACAGTCTAGAGGATCTATTGACTAGAGGTGATGAGGTGTAAAACACCCACTTAGGACATCCTACCCTCCAAAATAACATTAATGGCAACAAGAGTTAACTTGATTCCTAATTCCAAGTTAACTCACTGTCCCACTGATCATGCATGTCAGATCCCACTAATTATGGATGTCTATTCTAGATCTCCACTAATTGTGGATCTCTATTTTGGAGACACTTTTGTAATTTGAGTTCACTTTTAGTTTAGTTTCAATTAACTGAAGTAGATTTCCAGTTAACTGCTTGGTCCCCCTTCATAGGAATAAATCTTGCTAATTGATTGGAAAGAACTGATTGTTAACTCAAGGAGATTTTAGGGTTGCCTACTCCTTTGAGTTTCTATAAATAAGATTCTTTTCTCATTATTTTCTAACCTTTATTTACTAGGAAAAATGTCTACGCCATTGTGTCAACAATCTTGCAAGTCTATATTTTTTCACTCTTGGATGAGAGTTGTTTTTTTTTTATAAGAAATTTTGTATGATTTCATACCTTTTCCATCCCAAACCTTTTCAATTCATTGAGAAAATTTGAAGATATAAATTAAAAGGCACATGGAATGTGATCCAAAGATTCAAGTTCTTTCAATGTCTCGTTCTTACAATCTGTTGTTTCAATCTCCCCCTTGGACAGGTGCTGTCACCTCCTTAGGTATCTTGATGTTAATGATTGTCATTTGATGTTGTTTAATGAGTTGTATTTCAGCCTACACTTTGGACATGTGTCGTCACCTCCTCTGGAATCCCGTTAACCAGTTCATCATACTTTGTTGTTTCTAGTGAGTTGCACCCCAGCCCACACCTCAAATAGGGGTTTCTCCTCCTTGGCAATCCTGAGATTCATCTTACCATAAAGAGTGATTGCTTGTATAAAGCCTTATTCTAGCATAAAATTTGAGAGTTTAGAGCCTTAGACATATTATGAAAGACAATCAACCCAAGTAATCTAACCATCCATTCCCACTCCTATGCCCTCATGCTCTATTTACCTTGAGGAGATAAGATAGATTAAAAGCTAATTTAGTTGTAGTTAAGATCTATAGAAACTAGAGAAAACCTTATCTGCAATGCATTGTGTTTATGCACCCTTGTGTCTTGCTCATTGAGTAAAAAATATAGGAACACTTAGTCCATTTTACTTTTACACAAACATCAGCAAACAAGAGGGAGATTCCCCTCCATAATTTGAAGAGAAGTCATTACACACTGTGCATAACTTTCCATTTCCAATAAGCACTCCAAAGGTGCTAATTGAAATGCCAATAGTTTTCTAGCACCCACTATGGGGCAACGAGGGATAAAAATTCAAGAAAAAGCTAACACTTTTATGTCATGGGAATGATCCTTTGGCATCCAATTGTATGATCCATACAAGAAGCAATGGATGGTAACAACAATAATGCTAGCGAGAGATGTCCACCTTCATTACCTTGGGGTAATAGCATTGGACCTTTGGATTTTTAGGTAAATCAAGAGTTACCTAAAGGGTTGAGGAAGCACTTTCCCCGTTTTTACGGCGATGGAAGTCGACACCCAGATGGACATTTTGCTAAATTCACAACGAACTGTGCCATCTTGCATGTACCATATGAAGACATCGTAGTGCATCTCTTTGTGGATACTCTTGTTGGGAATGTTACAAGCTGGTTCAATCACTTGATTTCAAGTGTTATTACAAGTTGGGAAACTATGAGCAAGAAGTTTTTGGCAAGATTCAACCCTGTTGAAGACAGTCATTAGTTGTTCACCCAACTTGCAAATTCAAAGATGGAACACAACGAACACATGAGGGAGTTTTTGGAAATATTTAATCATCTTGTTACATGAATTTCTTCTACACTCGATCCATCACTAGAGATTCTGATGAGTTGTTTCATAAATCCTCTTCCATCAAAGATACCCTTCTTCCTCAAGACGACAAAAGAAACAAAGTTGAATAGTGCGCAAGAACACACCATCGAGTTGGAGGATAATATGATCACTTCCAGCTTGATGAAATCAGATTCTATCAAATCTATAGCTTAGCAATCATACCAGCCAAAGAGAGATAGTCTTTAGCCATGGTTTCCAACATCTCCATCAATACCAATGATTAAAGCTGCACACAGTGCAATATTTTGTTGTTTCCATGACACTAATGAACATACCAGATTCGCGTGTCTTGAGAATATGAGAATGACCCAAATCATGGGATATGCTGAAGCTGCTCCCAGTTCTAGTTTTGTACCAACAAGTTCGAAGGTTGTCTTACCATAGACATACAACTTCGATGGCGACTCCACAATGAGATACTTTGAACCTGTTATTAAAGAAGAAAAAGAAGCATACCGACGTATTCTCTTGCAGTGAATCATGAAAAATTTTCAACGCTTGTGTCTACATGTGTTCAACACTTCAAAGCATAGAAAGAAGAGGAGGAAAGACAAAGATCAAACAAAAAAGGTGAAGAGGTGCCTTCCACTTCCAATCCCAAGTCTTCACAGAAGAACACTATGCCAGTTGCTCAAGACCCGTCTTCAACAAATTTTGACATCGTAGCTTCCATGATGAAGACCAAGGTAAAAATATCTCAATTGGAATATCTTCAGGATCATCCAGAACAACTAGATTAGATTCTCAATGTTGTAAAGAAGTAGGCTTTGCTCAAGTCATCTATCCCAGTAGGAGCAAAGCCTGAAATGGGTCCCAACAATTATGTGACTTTGTCAAAGATAGAAACTAAAGATCAAAAAAGTGCTTCTTTTGAAAAGAGACTTATATAGGACACAAGGTCATGGAAAACACAGTTCAATGGAGGTTCTTCAAACACAAGTTTAGAAGCAGGGGAGATGGTCATCTCCCCTAAAGGACAATTGCACCCATCTATGCAAATGAAATTCACCGACACTGAGAAGGAGGTGCTTTTGTTAGGCCTAAAGGATGCCAAAGAAATGGGAATCAAAATACTATGTGTTAAAGATGATCTAGAGATGATCCATGAGCTGGTTAAAGGATATTTTCAAGTCAGTAAAGATCACCTATGACATTATAGAAATCGAGTTTGGAACTCGATTGATTGGTTTGAAGAAATCAACATCCCAAGGATGGACTATAACATAACTAATGCCTTAGGGGTATCAATTTTCCCATTTGCATCATATTTTGACTTTTGTCAGAGTACCTTTGCTTGGATATACAAATACTTGAGAATCTTGATCCCAGAGGGATTGTCTCCTACAATTCCCATCAGAAGAGAAGTAAAGCCTTTCAAGAAGAAGCAACATCGATGGGAGGCTCTTCACACTGCCATGAAGCAGGCAATACTTGAAACATTTCATCCCTTCAGGGATGGGGTGAGTTCTTTGTAAATAATTTTTTTTTTCTTTAACATTATGTAGCTATGTATTTCCTCATTCTGTAAAGTATTGTCGTGTTCTAGGTGATTTCTTAGATAGTCTTGTTTTTAGGTAATAGGTGAACTCCAATTCTTAGGTGAATTAGAAAATAAGTCCTAACTCCATTTCCCAACTAATAAGAGTTTTGGTCTACAAAACTAGAGATTCTCGGTTCTCCTTTGTCGTAAGTATCCAACATGGTAACTAGACGGAGCCTAATGTTGTACCCAAAATAAATTTTTGCTTCAATAAGACATTTTTCTTAAAATGATCTAAATCATGTCAAAAGTATGTTTTAGGTCAAACCAAACATAGGATTTTTGTGGGATTGTGTCGAGGAAGATGCTTGCAAATTTCTAAAAAAATGAAAATTAGGGTTTCAAACCCCTACTTTAGTGAAATTGTGCACTCCTTGCACGACTGCAAATATTTTGAGGACACTGACTTCACCATCACACCGGTCAAAATCACCAAAAGTTGAGCCTTTACTTGGTTCTTCATTTCAAGCCAGCGTTTGGTGGTGTTGCCCGCCGATGGTTTTCACGATGTCGCCATACAGGCATGGTATCTGATATTGCTGCCAGAGATGTTGTGGAAGGTTACGGGATTATCACGCAGCTGGAAGATGAGCAAAATGGCGGCATGGAGATGCGGGTAGCCGACCCGGAGGAGTTTGAGCATTGAAGATGCAACCGCGAGGTTGCGGAATTTACGCGGACCGCCGCATATGGTCACGGGCGTGAGAAGCGAAAAGCTGAATTAATGGGATAATTTCACGAAAGGACCGCGCCAGCGAGTCAATGGACCGGAATCTTTTGACTGGCGTCATGATGTGCGTGTGAATTCCTGTTGTGGCGGATTTTTCTGGTCATTCATTTGTATCCAGGTACGCAGCCTGTTGATGGTCCTTCCAGAGTCTGTATTCCAGCAGTTCCTGCACCAACCCTGAGTTCTCAATCCTCACCGTGGTTTTTCCCTTATTAGGTTTTCCACGTAAATTTGGTGTTTCTTGTGTTGATATTGCTTTATGTTATTTACATTTCATGTTCATACTTAATAACAAAATAACATAGAGCAAGTGAATGCAAAACTCAGATGATGAATTAGTTTAATAGAGGTAGAATGAACTAATCTTTTGTTGGCTACTACTATACATGTAACAAGTTTGGACACAAAGCTAATTAGTGCAGGTCAAGGGTTAATGGGGGTCAAACAAATTAGAAAAATGTTGTTTACTACAACTGCAACAAATTGGGACACATTTCAAGAATTTACAAAAGTAAAAAGGGAAAGCAATCTGATCTGGTAAAGAAGAATGAACTAGTGAAGAAAATTGACAAGAATCAGGTTAAGCAAGAAATGAAAAAGATATGGAAGAAGAAATAAGAGCAAGAAACATTAGATGCATCTATTCCCTCATCCAGTGCAGACAATTCCTTCAGCAATTAGACCCAACATGGTCTTAGGGGGAGCTTTAACATAAAATTGTTCAAACCCCCTGGATATTTGGCATGCCAGTCTTTGGCACGAAGATATGTTGTAAGGAATTGATTAACAGAGTTTATGCAAAAGGAATTGGAAAAAAAGATGCAAACATGTTCATTTGTAGAGAAAATTAGGGGTTTTTAGTGCAATGAAGAATGGTTTTTATCAACTTTTTGTTATTTACCGCATTTAATGCGAATTAGGGTAGATCGCTGGTTTATAAAGTGATTTTGTAAGGCATTTTATGCTCACAAAGATTTCAAGGTATATCAGATGGATGTTAAGTCTGCATTCCTCAATGGAGAATTGGAAGAGGAAGTGTACATGGAACAACCAAAGGGATTTTAGTTATCAGATAAACTAGACATGGTTTGCAAGTTGAAAAAGGCATTGTATGGACTTAAATACACTCCCAGAGCATGGTATGCAAGATTGGATAGATATTTGACACAACAAAGATTCATCAAAGGCTCCGTAGACAGTAATCTCTATTTCAAAGTTGAAGGAAACAAAATGTTGATAGTAGCTGTTTATGTTGATGATATCATGTTTGGAGGAAATGAAGGTATGTGCAAGAGGTTTACAGAGGAGATGCAAAAAGAGTTTGAAATGTCTATGATTTGTGAGTTAAATTTCTTTCTTGGACTTCAAGTAAATCAAACTGATAAGGGGATATTCATTTCACAGTTAGAGAATGTCAAAGAGTTGTTGAAGAAGTTTGGAATGGATGACTCCAAATCGGTTTGTACCCCTATGGTGACCAGATGCAAGCTGAGTAAAGATGATGAATCTCCTAAAGTTGATCAGAGCATGTAAAAATCTATGATTGGTGGACTGTTGTATCTTACTGCTACTAGACCGGATATCTTGCATGTAGTATGTTTGGTTGCCAGATTTCAAGTAGAACCTAAAGAAGCACATGTTACAACTGTGAAAAGAATATTTAGATATCTAAAAGGCACTCCAAATTATGGCTTGTGGTATCTTAAGGATATTGATTTCACTTTGAGTACTTTCACTGATGGAAATTGGGATCGTTGCGTAGATGACCAAAAGAGTACAAGTGGTGGTGCTTTCTTTCTTGGAGGAATATTGGTTTCATGGATAGGCAAGAAACAAGATTTGGTGTCTTTATCCACTGCAAAAGTTGAGTACATTGCTGCAACATCTTGTTGCACACAGGTTTTATGGATGAAGCAAACATTGAAGGATATAGGAGTGATATGTGTAGAGCTTATCCCTATATTTTGTGATAATACACTTGTGCTATAAACATTTCAAGGAATCCGGTAATGCATTCAAGGAAAAAGCATATATCTATCAAATATCATTTCTTGAGAGAGGTGTTAAAGAAAGAAGTTAGGATGGAGTATGTGTCTACAAAGGATTAGATTGCAGATATATTTACTAAGGCTCTTCTGAAGGATACTTTTAAGTATCTTAGGGAGAAGTTGGGAGTCATTATCCGTCCTTCTTTGAACTAGGTGCACATGGAGGTGCATAAGTCTAGTGGATCTATATATTCTTCATTTTTTTGGACTGATGAATGGGTCTACTCTACAGGGGGAGTAGGAAGTTTCATTGTTGCAATATGAGATGTGTGGGTGCACTCCTAAGGGGGAGTGATTATATCTTTTGGTCTTTTCCATTGATGTCAAAGGGGGAGAGAGAGTCATATGAAAAAAAATGAAAGAAAAAGAGAGAACTTTGCAAGGAGTATTGAGAGTGAAGGAATGTTGTGTAGGTTGTATAATCTAAAAATAAAGGAGAGTGCAGGAATGGAATGGTTGTTGTCTTTGATTATTTTTTCACATCATGTGTTTCCATCAATGAAAATGGGGGGGATTGTTGTAAGTATGAGTAAGTTTGGTGGTGTTTTCATTTATGTTATCATTGATGTCAACACAATATAGGGTGTTGTAGGTTGTGCATGTATAATTGAGACACTGTTGAGATGTTGTGAGTACATGGAGCTATCTTTATGATGTTGCAGGTGTGTTGATATGTTGTGTTGCCAACTGCTTTTGAGAAATAGTGAAGACAAAGTTGTGTGTGTGCTCAAAATGTGCTCTACATTTCTTCTGTGTTGATCCTATGCTTGTGCAGATTTGAAGTGTTGTTTATGGGCATCTGTTGGTGATTGTGTCACCAAAAAATATATAGTTGACATTTTTATGCTCACTTGAGTCTTTCTAGTGGACTTTGGCTTGATTTTTCCTAGGTTTAATGTTGTAATGTGGTCAACACATTCACATTAGTTCTTGGACCCTTATGAATCATTAAGACTTCTAGATGTCTTGTTAAGGTGTTTTGAAGTGTTGTAACCCACTTTCACACTTTTCTAGGACCCTTTTATCATAATTCACTTAAATAACCTCTTTTTATCACTTAGCAAGTCTTATTTTAAAGTGTTGTAACTCACTTTCATGCTTTTCTAGACTTGTCTTCGCTAATTCAACCCATTCTCATGTTTAAATGACCCCTTAATGCACTTTTCGACCGTTTTCAAGTGTATTTTTGATGATATCCCCGTTAGACAACTTTTAATGCCCCAAAATTCCTGACACCCACTTAATTTGCTTAAGTGGGACTAAGTTGATAATAGGGGCGACTTAGTCCTTTTTGGCATAAAACTCAATGTAATTTTCAATTTCTAGCAGGAATTTGTCCTCTAACCCTTGAGGTTGGCCTATGATGTGTTACTTTCAGGAAATTTTAGTAAAATCAAGTATAAATAAGGGTTTTTCCCCTCATTTTACATCTAATCTAAAATTATCTCTTGCACTCATTGAGCATTCAATCTTACAAAGCATTCAAGCAATCAAGCATTATCAAGTCATCCATTGGAGCACTTCATTTCATATCTTCAGGTTTTAAACTTCAAAGGTGTGGTATGTTTATGACATTTGCATGTTATATATTTATCATTCTCCTTTCATTTCATTTCATTGTTTAGGGTTTGATTACCAAAGTGGGGTTTGACTGAGGCAAACCCCTATTCTCTAACCCTCAATCATTTTCCCCCTTTTGGATGTGTGTTTGCAGAATTTTGCATGCAAATTTATCATGCAATTAGGTATTGAAAGGTGGTCAACAAGTCTACAAAGTCAATCAAGTTAACACAACCCTAGTTCAAGCTTGGAAAGGCTTTCTACCCTATTTTCTATAGAATCAAGTACCAACACTTGTCAGAAAAGAAAGTGCAGACCTGAGGCTACCAGATTCTGTCCCAAATTTCCCAAGATTTGCAAGAGGACTAAGTCACCACTACTGGTGGATTAGTCCTGCTTTTGGGCTTGAAAAGTGATTTTGACATTTCTGGATACCCATTTGGCAGATTCCCATTTTGGCAAAGTTTCCCGAAACTGGGACTTAGTCGCCCAACCTAGCATAAGTGTCCTAGTCAACATTTTAAGCCAATTTTTTAAGATTCCAAAATATCTCAACATCAAACTTCTGATTCCAGGTGCACCTCTTTCATTCTATTATGTTATTTCATCATTTGGTTGCATTTTTAGGCATTTTTGCATATCACACTATGTTTTCCAGCACTTTACATTTTCCAAGTTTTGCATTATTAGATCACTTGATTTTCAGATCGGAGCATTAAAAAATCTTAATTAGGAATAATACATCTCATTTACATTGAATTTGAGTGGAAACCCTTGCATTTTGGACCCCATACAATCCTCTTTCTCCTTTTAGGTGAAAAACCCTAAGAGGAGCAAAGTAGTGTGAGTGCAACCCAAAATCATCGTTTACATTTTGGTGAACCTGCGTCTTTTGAACATATTCCTTTTTGATTTTAAAGCGCATCCTAGGTTTCATTTGCATTGCACATTGCATTGGTTAAAATGCATCCTAGGGTTTTTAAAATGCATTAGTGAAAAGCTCAATTAGCTTGAATTTTTGCATCATTTTTGCATCAAAAATCACAAAAACTCTGCATTTACATACTATAGTTCCATTTGTGTATTTTCTGGTAATTTTGGGTATTTTCTGTACTTCTATTTTTTGGTATTGCATTTTTGTCTCAGTTTACAAAATTACTATTATTTTCATTTTATTTGTCCTAGATTGCATTGCATTTGCATCCACCCCATCTTTCGTGGTACTTATATGAGTGTTTGGTGCCCCATTGATAATACTTTAGTGAGACAGAGTTCTAGATTCATGGCTTCCCATGATAACACTTTCGTTGTGGACCTTGGGATCCCAAGAGCTCCTACTCCTAGTATGGACAATGGTGCATTAAGCATGGATACTACCACTAGTATGCCTTTACCTTCACATCCAATGCATGTTGACACACAAACTAGTTCCATTCCGCAAGAAAAATTCATTAGTATTCATGAGGATTTTTCACATTTGCAACATGATGTAAGTCTTGAAGCCATTTCCACCATCGCTATACCTGTGATAGAAAAACTTCATCGCTTGATTGAAAGTGACGATGGTTTACAAGTTATGAAAAGAATAGCTAAAATATACAACAAACATGTTCCTTCCACATCCCAATCAACAAAAAATATTATGAGCCAAGGAGGATCCCAAATCCCTCCTCCTTCAACCATAGCATCCATACCAACCTATACCACTCCTCAAGTTACAACAACCATGCAATAGGTTAGTCATGTGACTCCTTCTTTCGCTATTCCACCTAGCATTCCTAGTTCTTTTGTGGCCTCACATGTTCCCTCTTCCACCTTCACCCCTCTTAGTGTCCCTTTCAATTCCCCTAACATTACATACACTCCATCACCATTTTCCCTTCCACCTCATACCACTTACACCAATCCCATCATTATGCAACTCTTTAACATCGTTTCATCCATGCAACAAAAAATCTCCACCATTAGCCAAAGTCAAAATGCTCCACCCATGTATCATGTTCGTAGTAGCCCGTTATCCTTAGAAATCTTATGCACACAAATGTCACAAGGAATTGAAATGCATAGGTTTGAGAAATATGGAGGTAAAGGAGACCCTACTAATCATGTCAATGCTTATACAACTTTGTGCAGTGATTTTGTACTTGAAGAAAAATTATTAGCTAAACTTTTTCCTCGGACCATAAAAGGCACTACATTGGAGTGGTTTTCCAACTTACCCAATCATTCAATCTAATCCTTTAATGAACTTGTGGATGCCTTTATAAGTCATTTCCAAGTCCATATGACTCCTAAAAAGACAATGGCTGATTTAATGAGATGTAAACAAAACACTGATGAAAAAGTTATTGATTTCATTTCACATTATCAGTCATTGTATGCTCAAATTGATGTCAAGATTCTTGATTCACATCTGCAAAAGATGTTTATCAAAAACTTGCACACTCACCTTCAGGATAAGTTAACTATGATGAAATTTCCTTCGTTCATGCATTTATGCACCATGCTTTGTGACTATCACAACTCGGCTTCTAGTCATTATTCAAAGTCCACTTCTAATTAAGCTGATAAGTCTGAGAAAAACACCCAAAACAATGTGCGAAACTTTAGAAAACCAAACCGAGGCTTTTTACAGTTCAATCAGCCTTCTCCGTAACCAACCCAACTCATTCCAAGTGAAGTGGCAAATATTAAAGCAACGACGCCCTTTACCTATGGGGACCCGAAGAGACAATTTACACCCTTACTCGATACTCTCCATAACACAATGAATCGACTACTGCAACAATAGATGATAACTTTTCCCATAGTTAAATTGCTTGACACCACCAAGCCTTTACCACCTACCTTCAAAAAAATGCTTATTGTCATTTTCATCACCAAAATGGACATGAAACTGAACAATGTAAGCATCTCAAACACTTAGTTCAAGACCTCATTGATTTGGGAAATTTATCCATTATGAGTGTCAATGACCAAGGAAATAAGTCCATTGCACCCCCTAATCATAATTTACAAATCTTTACCTTGAAATCCTCATGTGATGAACGTTGATACAAATAATGAACAACCTGATATTACTCCAAATTTTAGCCAAGTTAATCCTATGGATAAACTTGTAGGTGCGATAGATGTTGTCCCTCGTAAGGGCCCAACCAACAAATCTCTTGATATTACTTTTTCCTTTTTCTTCTTGTGATATACTTAAAAATCTTCCTGATGGTCCTCTTTACATAGCTGACCGAATCTATGATAAGCCCAACAATGGGATATTAGTAGATCCCGTCTGTGGTGAGAATGTGATCATAGAAATTTATTTAGTATTACATGAACTCTATCAAGATGATTATAATAAACCAATTGCATGGATTAAAACACATATTGGTTTTGTGTGCCCTACGATCAGATTGATCGTACTCCCCTTACAAATCAGACCCAAAACTTTGGATGTAACATTTTCTATAATTCCACAATTGGATCAATTTTGTCTGCAGCTAGGCCATTCTTGGCTTCGCTTGATGAAAGAGGTCCCTTCAGTTGTTCACAAATGTTTGAAGTTTCCACATGACAATGAGATATTTACCATACACCATAGTGGCTTTAATCCCTTTTCCTCTAAAGGTAATTTTTCCTTAGAATCCTTTTGGCCTGAACCTATGGAACCCATCACCCCTCGAAAATATTTCTTTTTCATAGCCTATTAAAAGTTCAAAGCCAAATGCATAGCTAAATTTTCTCTTCGTAACTAGTCTTCCTCCACTTTCACTTCTCCTATTCTAGATGAGACCATGCTTCAGCCTGAGTCCAAAACTGAACAACCAATACAACCTTATGAGCAACCAACTATAGACACCTCCCCTTCCTTGTATAAACACCCAAGAGAAAATGAAACCAATCTCGTCATGCCCCCTCACATTAAACAAGTGTATAAAGATAAAGAGAAAGTGATTGACCCATCTTCTTCAGTCTCTTCCGTTCTTCCCCCTTCGGAAGAAAAGGAACCTATGATGGATCAACCCACTCTTACCCCTCAACAACTTCAAAATAAAATAAAATAAAATGAAACCGCGGTGCTAGGGAGTGTAGGTGTTGTCATTGTTTCCTTGCTCGTCAGTCTCAAAAGGAAGAAAACAAAGAAAACCAACCTCTGCCTTTGACTGAAGCAATAGATGATCACCCTCCTCCCGACTTGCTACAAGATAGTACAGTTCAACCTTCACAACACAATGATCTGATCCAACAACCCCAACTTTTGATACATCCATCCTTGGAAATAACCCTTCGTCCTCCCGTCGTAATCAATCTTGATGATGATGATGAGGAGATCACAAGAATTGATGAAGAAGTTCATAATGATCTAAACTCTTTATTTTCATCTACCATGAGCTTAAATGATAAATCTTCTATAACAAGTGAAGAACCTAGTACATCTCCTAGTTTGAAACTTGCAATTCTTCCTTTGGATAGTCAACCGCCCTCGCAATATACTGAACATGATTGGGAGGTGGATGACTTGTTAGATGGTTGACTTGCATTCGCTTTGCTATCCTTTTTTCATTTTTCATTTTTCTTTTCTTTGGTGTGCTTGTGTGTATCATGTTCCCTCGTAATGTGTGTTTGATGTTCTCTCTCTCTTTATACACTTCCTCTATTTGTACCTCTATTCTTCCCTATGTCGTACATTGTTTTGTGTTTTCCTTTTGGGGATGACGAAAAGTGTAGAGACACCCTATGTCTCTTCCATGTTGACCCAAAAGGTCCTTTTCATTTTTTCTTTTGTTTTTTTCTTTCCTTTTGGGGATGACGCAAAGTGTTGAGATGCCCTATGTCTCTTCCATGTTGACCCAAATGGTCCCTTTTCCTTTTTTTTTAATCTTTTCTTGTGTTTCTCCTTTTGGGGATGACGCAAGGAATTGAGATTGCAATGTCTCCTTCATGTTGACCCAAAATCTTTTCCTTTTCTTTTTCCTTTTGGGGAGGATGCAAGGCATTGAGACCACAATGTCTCTTCCATGTTGAATCAAAACAAACTTTTCTTTTCTTGTGTTTTCTCTCTCTTTGTGTCATTTTTCTAGTTCTATGTGCTTTGGGGAATGAGGACAATTCCGAGCTCTTCAATAAAAATATTGCAGCAACAAACATACTAACCCAAAATCCATAGATCCCTTATGTGTTTGGTGTGCTCCTTTCTAGGGGGAAACTCCCTTTCTTTTGTTCTCTTTTCCATTTACATGAAGTAGCCTTACTTAGAAACACATGACTTGGCATAGGGGCTTTCCAAGTTGGCTCTCATGTCTTTTTTTCTTTTTGAAATTTCCTTCCTTCGCTACTTTAAAGTAATTGCTCACAGAACGGTGTGTAGCAATTTCTTAGAAGTGGGGGGCATACATTGGCATCATTTCATTTGCATTCTTCATGTATCCTTGTCACTTCATACAATGTGCTTGTCACTTTGTGGATGACAATGGATATGATGTCCTTCATAAGTGTGATCTATCCTAGCATATTACATTCCTCTTGGTGGCCTGATGCAATGGATTGCATCCCCTAAGTTGCGAATATTATATTCTTTGATTGGTACTCTCTTGGAGACATTAGACACAATGTTCCCTAAGTGGTAAACCTTACATGAACTTAACAAGACTCCTTTGAACATCTTTTTAATTTTACATTTTACCTTTTACATCTTTTCCACCTTGCATAATGCAGCTTGCATGCCTATGGTACCCTTTGCATTTGTTCATGAGTTCTAAGCATACAAAGCTTTGCTTGTCTCATGAAACACAAACCGACATTGTCTTTGTGGTGCCTTATTAAAGTTATCAGGAGGCATAACTTTGATATGGCTGAGTAGGAAGCCCATTTTGAGGCATGACTTTCTCCATAGCTACCTGTTGTGGAATTCTCACCCTACAGAAAACTAGAAGTTTCGTGGCCCTAGAGCGAGTATGTTTGTGGAATTCTCACCCCGTGGACAACCAGAAGTTTCGTGGCCCCAGAGTGAGTATGCTTGGGACTTCTCACCCAGCGAAAAGCCATAAGTTCCATCACCCCAGAGTGAGTACACATTTATTATTTCAAACAACCAGCCTAGATCTAATCCATAATGAGTTGGACAGCGATCAAAGCTTTCAATCCTTTTCATCATCATGTGTGTTCCTTTTTTCTTATGTTTGGTTTGCCATGAGATCTTGATCCTGGGGGCTTGATAATCCCTCTTGATTATTGTTGTTTCATCTTACCAACATGAGTGCATTAGGATCCCTTTTGATGTGCATGTTGGGATACTTTAGTGAGAGTTTGAAGCAAGTTCATCCGCTCACTAAAGTGGGGGCTTAATGTGTTGCCAAAAAATGTATAGTTGACATTTTTATTCTCAATTGAGTCTTTCTAGTGGACTTTGGCTTGATTTTTCCTAGGTTTAATATTGTAATGTGGTCAACACATTCACATTAGGTCTTGGACCCTTGTGAATCATTAAGACTTCTAGGATGTCTTGTAAAGGTGTTGTGAAGTTTTGTAACCCACTTTCACACTTTTCTAGGACCCTTTTATCATAATTCACTTAAAAAACCTCTTTTTATCACTTAGCAAGTATTATTTTAAAGTGTTGTAAAGTGTTGTAACTCACTTTCATTCTTTTCTAGACTTGTCTTCACTAATTCAACCCTTTCTCATGTTTAAATGACGCCTTAATGCACTTTTCGAGCATTTTTAAGTGTATTTTTTATGATATCCCTGTTGGACAATTTTTAATGCCCCGAAATTCCCGAAACCCACTTAATTTTCTTAAGTGGGACTAAGTCGGAAATAGGGGGCGACTTAGTCCTTTTTGGCACAAAACTCAAAATAATTTTAAATTTCTAGTGGGAATTCGTCCCCTAACCCTTGAGGTCGGCCTGTGATGTGTTAATTTTAGGAAATTTTAGTAAAACCAAATATAAATAAGGGTTTTTCCCCTCATTTTACATCTCCTAATCTAAAATTATCTCTTGTACTCATTAAGCATTCAATCTTACAAAGCATTCAAGCAATCAAGCATTATCAAGTCATCCATTGGAGCACTTCATTGCATATCTTTAGATTTTCAACTTCAAAGGTGTGGTAAGTTTATGAAATTTTTATGTTATCTATTTATCATTCTCCTTTCATTTCATTTCACCATTTAGGGTTTGATTACCAAAGTGGGGTTTGACCAAAGCAAACCCCTATTCTTAACCCTCAACCATTTTTCCCCTTTTGCATGTGTGTTTGCAAAATTTTGTATGTAGATTTATCAAGCATTTAGGTGTTGAAAGATAGTCAATAAGTATAAAAATTCAATCAAGTCAACACAACCCTAGTTCAAGCTTAGAAAGGCTTTCTACCCCATTTTCTACAGAATCAAGTACAAACACCTATTAGAAAAGAAAGTGCAGACCTGAGGCTGCTAGATTTTGTCTCAAATTTCCCAAGATTTGTAGGGCTAATTCACCACTACTGGCAGATTAGTCTCGCTTCCGGGCTTGCAAAGTGATTTTGACATTTCTAGATACCCATTTGGCAGATTCCTATTTTGGCAAAGTTTCCCGAAATTGTGACTAAGTCACCCAACTTGGCGTAAGTGTCCTAGTTAGCATTTTTAGCCAATTTTTCAAGATTCCAGAATCTCTCAACATCAAACTTCTGATTCCAGTTTCACCTCTTTCATTCTATTATGTTATTTCATCATTTGGTTGCATTTTTAGGCATTTTTTCATATCACACTGTGTTTTACAACACTTTACATTTTCCAAGTTTTGCATTATTAGATCACTTCAGTTTTTAGATTAGAGCATTAAAGCATCTTAATTAGGCATAATAAATCTCATTTACATTGACTTTGAGTGTAAACCCTTGCATTTTGGACCCCATCCAATCCCCTTTCTCCTTTTAGGTGAAAAACCCTAGGAGGAGCAAAGTATTGTGAGGGAAACCCAAAATCATTGCTTACAGTGATATACCCTAGTTTTTATCTTTTGGTTTGATGAAGAGTGAAAGTTGTGTTCACCAATGTGTGAATTGGTTTGACAGAGTTGTTTTTTTGTGGATTGGGGGAAATGTTTCTACTCCGCAGTCCTTTGTTGGTTTGTTTCATGTTTTGTGGATCTGGAAGATGTCTTGTAATGATGTTATCTATGTTTTGGAAAAGGTGTTCGTGGTTTGGTGCTTCGAAAGATGAGTTTTAGAGTTGTTGTGTGTGTTTGTATAGTTCAAATGGACTAGTGGAAGGTGTTTTGTGTATGAAGGTTGTTACACTTGCTACAGATGAATATGAAGGTATCTGATATGTGTTCTCATGTATGGTGAAGCGTGTTATGTGGTCCGCATGCTATCTTCTCATTGCAGAAGCATGTACTTCAAAGTTCACTTGTGCTTTTATTAGGTTTGGACAACCTGGTGTCTACACTTCATATGAAGGATATGTATCAATTGAGGAAGCTTGTGTTTGATCTGAGACATTGTTTTTGTTCTTGGTTAAGTGTTGGTTTGGTTTGATCTCATTCTCTTCTATTGCAGGAATGTTGAGTTGCTGACCTAATTTGAATTTGTAAATTGAAGCGTGTGTAGCTGACCTTGGAAAGAGTTTCTAATGTTGAATATGGTATAAATACAAGTCGAGAGGTTACAAATTGATGTATTAGATAAGCCACAAGTGTGAGAAGTGAATTAAGGCAGCAGTACTTTAATGTGTTAGACTCTTGAAAGTAGTGAGCTGACGGTGTCTACAATCTTCTGATCAAGATTGTAGATGTGTGTAACTTGTTGTGGTGGATTTTTCTATTATCATTTGTATCTGTAGGCAGTGAGCCTCCTTGTTGGATAGTGATTCCTTTCTATAGGTAGTGAGCCTTGTATTTTGGGTAGTGAGCCTCTTTGTATTCAGTTTTGGAATTACTTTATTTTGTGAGCTAATCCTCACCGTGGTTTTTCCCTTATTGGGTCTTCCACATAAATCTGGTGTTTCTTGTGTTGATATTTCTTTTTTTTATTTAAATTTCATGTTCATACTTAATAACAAAATAAAGTGATTGTGAAGTTGATAAGTGTTTGAGATTTGAGTTTGTGTTTGGTGACAAATGATTCACCCCCTCTCAGTTATCTTGCACCTTTCAATAAAAATCTGAGACCTCCACAACCATTAATGGTAGAATGGCTAGTACCAGGTGGTGAAATCTAAGCCTCAAAAGCTTTAATGAAGAAACCATGGCAAAAATTCTCAAAAATATGCTCTGCGATGGAGGGGATTTTCAAAAGTGAAAATGATGAAAATTGACTAAGTCTGGAGAATGCACGCCTTGCTACCAAGAGGAGGCTATGTAGTCAAATTCCTTAGTCATTTTTCCAATACCCATACACGCAACATGATGAAGTTGGTTGTTAAGATGTATGTGTCTGCATCGTCAACGACAATGCCTAAATCAGTCATGATGCATGATGAATGTGAAACATGAAGAGGTGAAGATTTTCCAAGGAAATGATGTAACTATGGCTAAAAGTGCCCCTATTTTCCAGGGGTGCCCTTGAATCCAAAGGGTCCAAAACAATCATCAACTTTCACCAAGGCAGTCATCTTCTTCATGTTTTTGTTGGCTTTTCGACACATCCTCAAGCATGGTCACTTGATTCATCGATCACCGAAAAACATAAGCAAAGTTGGGAGATGTTGCGATGTAAGTGCTATCAAAATGATAGTGAAACATGAGAAAAGTTGCCACTGTTGACTAGGGGCGCTCTGAATTAGATGGCCCATATGTCAGTTGTTGAACAAGCTCCTCTTTAGGTGATCTCTCCAGCATCAACTCAACTTCACAATGAACCTATTCGCCATCCTTGCGAGACAAATCAAATGATGATAGTGATTAATCATTAGGGTATGTGCAGGATCATCATGGAAAAAATAGGCCCTTAAGTGGCAAAAAATTCAGAAAAATCAGAGTTAGGTAACTTGACGTAAAAATTTGAATAAGTTATCTATATTATTTCAAAAATATGTAAGAATAGAATCTATAGCAAATTGAATGTAGTTTCTAAACTACTAGGTTTATTTAGAAAAAAAAAAATCTATTTGATGAAAATTTGAAATTTCAATGCAGTAGTACTTAAATTTTAAGGAAAAAACAAGAAGTAGGTGGTTGTCTGACCACCCTAACAACAATAAAATGATAATTTTTTTTTTTATAAGATTTTATACATAAATAGAGGACTCATGTCCGGATGTGATGCATATTTTGTAATTTTTTTCCAAGTAAATAATTAATTATGAATTTTTATTACAACTTTTAAAAAAATATAAAAACTTGTATGTCTAACCACCTTAACTTGGTAAAAACTTCATGAAATTCAATTTTTTTTTTTTAATCCTATAGTATGTGAAGCATAGAATGCGATGCATGTTTTGGATTCAAAAAATGTGATACCGTTTGAAAGATATAGATGCTTTTCAATCAGCCTATCAATCAAGACCTTAGTCGTAATTCAAATAGAAAATGAATAATAATTATTTATTAAATTCAAAGTAAAGCATAATTTATATTGGTGGAAAGTTGAGAATATCCTTTAGAAACCCTTTTCATTTCATCATTTTTGGGTAAAAAAAAGGTCGTCAGCTACATACCCTACAAATACCCATCATATCACCACTTTTTGGCCCATCATGATCCTACACATACCCATTAGAGCATGCAAAATGGAGGGAAAATCAATGCACATCAAGGAAAAAGCACCCCTACTACCCAGGAACACCCTTCATTTTGAATCACTTGATGAGGTTTTCAACAACTGTTATCTACAAGTCATTTGTTTAGCACTCTCTTAGCTTTGTGATCAATCCAACTCCATGTGCATAGGACCTATCAAGCATTCATAGGCAAAGATCAAGTAGAAAACACCAAAGGTGAAGGCTGAATGAAAAAAATGAAGAAATTGAACAAGTGTCAAGGAAAATTCATCTTCCTAGAAATAAGCACCCAACTTTTTGAGAAATCAGATGCAGTCTGTAAGCTTAGTGACCTCCAGGATGACCTCCTCCATTTTGATCAATCTCAATAATGACACCGTCAGCAAAGATAATGAACAAATCAAACACCTGATGACAAAGATCAACCTAGGGTAGTTCTTGAAAGTTTGCAACATGAAAATAACTAGTCAAAAGGTCAAAGGCACCCCTGCAGGGTAGGGGAACCCATGCTTTTGAAGAATCTAAATCAACTTTCAAGTTTTGTGAAGCTAGTCATCCTTTCCAAGACCGAGCTAGTTATCTATCCCATATTTCAGCGAGATCATCAAAATCATCAGTCGTTAGTGATCTCAGATCAGAGCTAGGAGGGTCAAACTTGAGGAATTGAAGAACACTAAAGAAAATTGGCTAAGTTTGGTGAAAAATGCACCTTCTTGGGAAAATGCGCCCAAGAATTAGAGGCATCAGACTCAGGTTTTGAGCTTTACAACTCCCAAGCACACTTCATTAGAGTTGTTCCATCTCAGTAATGGATCTATCAACAACACCTCAAGATCATCGAAGCAACTAGAATTAGGGATTGAATGGAGGCATTTCACCATAGAAAAATAATGAAAAAAGTGTTCAACTATTCAAAGGGATGCCTAAAGTCAAAGTAAGGCTTAGTTGACTGAAGTTAAGATATTTTGAAGCCTTTTTATGTCTAAAACATCCCTCAACGGGTGGAAATCAATGTTGTGAACTCTAGATTAGACAGAAAGAGTCCTCCATCATGAGTTGGCATCCAAACTTGTTTGCTTCAACATGAAACACTATGTATCAAGTCTAGGCTTCATTATTCATTGTTTCTCTTTGTAGGTTGAAGCTCAAGAACAAGCATTTTTCCTTTCCAATGTATTTTTGAAGATCTGACATAGGTGTTTTCATTGTTCTTCATATTTTTGAAGATCAATTGCATAGAGGGACAATTTATCAGAGGTTGCATCTAGAGACACACTTTTATTGAAGATACAGAAAGGCAGTTGATAACTTCTTATCTTAAATCTTCTTGCATGTCCATGAAAACAACAGATAATCATAGATTTGACCAACTGGCTATGATCAGTACAACTTTTTCAACAAAACCTGCTTATTGAATTCTTCCAAAAGCGGTAACCTTGTTGCCCCTATTTTTAGGGATTTTTGAAAAAAGTCACGAATTTGAAAATCAAATGAACTGGGCTTGTTCAACATTGAAGCACAAACAATACCCATGTGTCAGATTTTTTCTGGAAAAATACTTCTCAATGGGTGGCTATTTTTAGGGGTTTTTAGAAGTTGTCTCAACATATGCCTGTTTACATTCAATAGTCAAGTTTTTCACAATACAATACTCTCAAGTTAAAATCAAGACCAAAATGGTCCTAATTCATGACTTTCTAAAAACACTCGAGATAGACATCCATCAAGTGAAGCTCGTAGTCAAGTTGGACGCCTTGGAAGGTGTAAATGACATCACCATTCAATGGATAGCCAAATTTGGAAGATAGTCATTCCAAACATAGAGCCATCACCGGTTACTACCACATTCCATGTCAACAAGGTTGGATGATGTAGCTGCAAAGCAGATCGAATATCAAAAGTAGATTGCAAGAGGTAGAAAAAGTCAACGATTGGCTCGAGGAATTGTTGAATGGAGGTGATGAGGTGTAAAACACCCACTTAGGATGTCTTACCCTCAAAAATAGCATTAATGGAAACATGGGTAAACTTGATGCCTCATTCCAAGTTAAATCACTATCCCGCTGATCATGCATGTGAGATCCCAATAATTATGGATGTCTATTCTAGATCTCCACTAATTGTGGATCTCTATTTTGGAGAAACTTTTGTAATTTGAGTTCACTTTTAGTTTGGTTTTAGTTAACTAAAGTATATTTCTAGTTAACTGCTTGGTCCCCCTTCATAGGAATAAATCTTGCTAATTGATTGGAAAGAATTGATTGTTAACTCAAGGAGATTTTAGGGTTTCCTACTCCTTTGAGTTTCTATAAATAAGAGCCTTTGCTCATTATTTTGTAACCTTTATTTACTAGGAAAAATTGCTGCACCATTGTGTCAACAAGCTTGCAAGTCTATATTTGTTCACTCTTGGATGAGAGTTTTTTGGTTTTGATAAGAAATTGTGTATGGTTTCATACCTTTGTTTTCCCAAACCTTTGTAATTCATTGAGAAAGTTTGAAGATATAAATCAAAAGGCACATGCAATTTGATCCAAAGATTCAAGTTCTTTCAACGTCTTGTTCTTACAATATGTTGTTTCAATTTCCCACTTGGACAGGTGTCATCACCTCCTTGGGTATTTTGATGTTAATGATTGTTGTTTGATGTTTTTTAATGAGTTGTATTTTAGCTTATACTTTGGATAGGTGTCGTCACCTCCTCAGGAATCCCGTTTTCTAGTTCATCATACTTTGTTGTTTCTAGTGTGTTGCATCCTAGCCTACACCTCAGATAGGGGTTCCTCCTCCTTGGAAATCCTTAGATTCATCATACTGTAAACAGTGATTGCTTTCATAAAGCCTTATTTTAGCATAAAATATGAGAGTTCAGATCCTCAAACACATTCTGAAAGATGGTTAGCCCAAGTAATCCAAACATCCCACTCCTATGCCCTCATGCTCTATTTCCCTTGAAGAGATGGGATAGATTAAAATATAGTTTAGTTGTAGTTAAGATCTATAGAAACTAGAGAAAACCTTAGCTGCAACACGTTGTGTTTATGCACCCTTGTGTCCTGCCCGCTGAGTAAGAAATATAGGAACACTTAGTCCGTTTTACTTTTATGAAAACATCAACAAACAAGAGGGAGCTTTCCCTCCATAATTCAAATAGCAGTCATTATGCAATGTGCATAGCTATCTATTTCCAACAAGAACTCTAGAGGTGCTAATTGAAACGCCAACAAAACTTATGAATTAGAATTGGTAATCCATCTATGTTAGAGTTCATTCATATTAAGGTTCACAAACATTACATTCCATGAGAGCACATTTCGTTGAGGAGTTTTTTTAAACAATTCACTGCCTTTTCTATTGTAGCACATTTTTTATACATGTCTACTGAATCATTTTATCAAACAGTTTATTGCCTTTTTGCTATGGCTAAAAGCCTAAAATAGGTGCTTTCAAACATGCTAGTAGACATTAACAACATAATATGAATGACTTGAGCTAAGACTACCAATGTGATTGTAGGAAAGTTTCATAGGGGTACCGACAAAGAGGAAGAGTAATAGAGTTTTCAAATATTTGATTACCTCCATATGCTACATGTTGAACACTCAATTTTAGAATACACATGATTTTAAGCTCTCTTGAATGAATTTACATTTGAAATTATTTTGTTTTTTGAACTCCTATAATGAAGTGGACAGCTGATTTTTTCTCAAAAGAAGCTAAAATTAATGAAAATGGTATGAGAAGCACTGTGTAATATTTGTTGAGAAGCACAGTTTGAAAAAATTCCTCAAAGAATTGTGGTCTCATAGACTAGGAAATAAAGATGAAAAGATCAACTTATGATAGTATTATGGCATTGGTCCTTTTGATTGATTAAAAACTTTAAACAAATCCCATATAACTTAATGAAATATATGTCAATATAGTGTTCATTCAAAAGTAATATAATCATCTTGATAAAAAAATGTCACTCAGTGGTGCTAAATACTCTATACAAACCATCTGAGTGATGCAACCATAAAACAAAACCATTACAACTCAATTAATCATTCATGCCATTAAAACCTTCAAGCTTAATAACATGCCACTAGATCCTTTATGTAAAAGGTATAAAGTCATCATGAACAAGAATCACTATCTTTCAACCATGATACATAAAAAAGAACATTATGCACACCATAGTGGTTTGATGCAACCTTCAAACAAAGTACTTACAACTCAACAAGATACATGTTCATTAGATTGTTCATGTGAAATCTATACAATAATCATGATCAACAAATAAGACATCACTCAACCACGATGCATGAACAAACACTATATATGCACACCATATGAGTGTGGTACAACCATTAAAAAAAACAAATACAAATCCATGACATGCATATTATTTGACCTTCCACATGCAATTTGTATTATCGTAATGCACAAAAATGAATTTTGCTAACCATAATGCATGCATAAGCAAACTAGGCATACCATATGGGCTTTATGCACACTAGTCATAATGCACACTTCACACAAAAGCAATTAACACTCATATGATATTGTCATATATGTCAATCAACCTTGAACCACACCAAACTCACTATATATGAATTTGATGCAATCTTCAAATCAAATATATGTGTAATACAAATGTAATGAAACCTTTGAACAAAAACCAACATATAAAAAAATGATATATATCATCAATTTGTTCATGCAAAATTCCATATAGTCGTGTAGAAGCATCAATGTCACTCAACCATAATGCATGAACAAACAACTTTAAAAAAAAATTCATATGTAATAATTTGTAACCATCAAATCAAATCCATACAAGTTAGTGATATATATGTTATTAGAAATTTAACTCAAAAATTCATAATCAACATGCATGAACAAACACACTAAGAACACCATAATAAACACTACTTATGATGTATGCTTAACACAAAATCCAAAATCAGTAGGATGTTGTCATATATTCCATCCAAAATAACACAATTGTTTTCATATATGCCAATCAACCTAATGCAATTGTCGTACTCCATTTCGAGATGTTTCAAGGAAGGTTCCTATGCAGTATGTGGAATGGGAAAATGGGAATGGAGAAGTGGAAAAACTCAAGAGGTTTTGCGTTTGGTAAGAATTTGTGTAGGAAAATAAAGTGAGATATGATGCTATAGGTGTATTTGAACAAATGAAGTCAAAGATTATGGAACTTAATACTTTCATGGAGAAAAAACAACTGGAAATAGATGATAAGGAAGAAGTAATATCAAATATAAGTGCAAAAGAGAGAATTGGTGTGGTGGGCACGTGAAAGTATTCAAGACATTGAAAAATCTATCAAACAAAGGGATGTTGTCCTAAGAGTTGATGAAAAAGCAGATGATCTAAAGCTCAAAGTAAAAGATATGAAAAAGAAGTTAGACAAGACAATCATGAAAAGGAATAATAGGGGGTGTTAATAGGTAATAGCAGTAGAGATGAGGAAAAATGTGTGGATGGTCAAGTTACAGATGCAAAAGAAATAGCTGAAAGTGTTGAAATTGAAGCAAAACAACTAAAGACTAAAATTAACCACTTAGAAAAGCAATTA
Source organism: Sequoia sempervirens (assembly GCA_007258455.2). Lineage (NCBI taxonomy): Eukaryota > Viridiplantae > Streptophyta > Pinopsida > Cupressales > Cupressaceae > Sequoia > Sequoia sempervirens. Next base: position 284,518 of record VDFB02233787.1, on the reverse strand, counting down.
AAAGATAAGAAGAAGATTTTATTGTCAATGAAAAGGAGGTTAGTTTTCTCTAAAAAAACTTGAAAAAGAAGCATACCAAAATGAATGAAATAGATAATGTATTCAATGAAGAGATTCTTCCTTCTCTCGAGAAGTTGAGGAAGGTGCATGTGTAGATTCTTCTTTGTTTGTCATGCGACCAAACTGATAGCTTCAACATGTCTGAATGGGTACATTTAGGCTAGGCATAGTTTTGTTTCATACCCAAACATGCTGAAACAGTTCAAGCTACATTGTATCGATGATATCCCTTAAGAGTCCAAAGTGCAAAAAGGAAGCAATATTTGATGAGCTGTTACTCAGAAACGGTGTTACTTATAAACAATTTGTCTTAGGCTAGGGGATCACTTAGGGCCCTGTACAATAACCTCTCTTAGTTTTTGATATCTCTAAGGTGTTTTCCCATGGTGTCGAGTTTTAAATTGATGGAAAAAGGGTTAGATGCATGTAGTGTAAAGTTGAAAAGGGGTGTAACTTTTATTTTGCTCCTCGTGCAACCAAACCAATAGTTCCAACATGTATGGATTGGTGGGTTTATGCTAGGCATGGTCCTGTTTTACACCCAAGCACACCAAAACAATTCAAGCTACATTGTATCAACGATATCCCTTAAGAGTCCAAAGTGCAAAAAGGAAACAATCTTTGACAAGCTATTAATCATAAATCATGTCACTTAGAAACAATCCATCTGAGGCTACAAGATCACATAGGTCCCCTCTATAATAACCTCTCTTTATTTTTGATATATTTGAGGCATTTTCATGTGGTGTCATGTTTTCAATTAATGGAAAAAGGGTCAAATGCATGTAGTGTAAAGTTGCAAAGGGGTGTAACTTTCATTCTACTCCTTGTGCGACCAAATCGACAATTCCAACATGTCTAAATTGGTGGGTTTATGGTAGGCATGGTCTTTTTTCACACCCAAACACACCGAAATAGTTTGAGCTACATTGTATCGACGATATCCCTTAAGATCCCAAAGTGAAAAAAGGTAGCAATCTTTGACGAGCTATTACTTAGAAATCATGTCACTTAGAAACAATCCATTTGAGGCTATAGGATCACCTAGGGCCCCTCTACAATAAACTCTCTTAGTTTTTTATATCTGTAAGGTGTTTTCCCGTGGTGTCAAGTTTTTAGTTGATGGAAAAAGGGTTAGATGCATGCAATGTAAACTTGCAAAGGGGTGTAAATTTTGTTCTATTCCTCATGCAACCAAATCAACAGTTCTAACACATCCAAATTGGTGGGTTTATGCTAGGCATAGTCCTATTTCACACCCAAACACACTGAAATAGTCTGAGCTACATTGTACCAGTGATATCCCTTAAGAGTCCAAAGTGAAAAAAGGCAACAATCTTTGATGAGCTATTACTCAAAAACCATGTCACTTAGAAATAATCCATTTGAGGCTATAGGATCACCTAGGGCCCATCTACAATAACCTCTCTCTATTTTTGATATCTCTAAGATGTTTTCCCGTGGTGTCAAGTTTTTAGATGATGGAAAAAGGGTCAAATGCATGTAGTGTAAAGTTGCAAAGTGATGTAACTTTCATTATGTTCATTGTGCGACTAAATCGATAGTTTCAAAACATTCAAATGGGTAGGTTTACTCTAGGAATTAGTGAATAAGTGAAGCATGTACTCAAATACATGTAAGTTATGAAGTGCACACATGAATACAAAGTATATGCATGAAAACATGTAAGTTGAAAAGTATACATTGGAATACACATAAGTCACAAAGTATACATGTAAGTTGTAAAGTATACACTTAAATACACGTAAGACATAAGTCACAAGTCATGATCAAAACCCATGCCTACAACATTCGAGATACAATTTACACAATACACATGATATCATCATTCAAAAATTGCTATCAAATATATGATTTACAAAATTCCACATAGGCATACAACAAATGACCCTAATACATAGTCATTTCCCACTAGGGGAAGGAAATAGATCATGTGTTGTCTTCACGGTTAGTTGGATGGAGTTTCTGTTGATTATTTTGTCTTTTGAATGTGCCCACTAGTCCTCCTCTCTTTAGTCATCTAGAGATGCAACTGATAGAATAAGAAGTATATACGTTAATATATAGAAATTAAAAATTGTAGAATGGAATAATATAAAAAATATAATCATAATCAAATAATCATCATGCTCTTCCAAAATAGTAGCACATTGACGATCTAGAGTGAACAAAAACTATAGCAACCATCAAGATAGCAATTAAACTACATACAAGTATCATGAAATTTTTCAATAATAGACTATAGAAGAGAAAATATAATGTCAAATTTACTAATCTATCACATACCTTTGGCAAAGGATCAGAACCGGCTATTGTTGCAACAACTCCATGGTCCATCATGCCACAGACATCGCAATATACTTAGAATAACAAATCTATATGATCGTTAGTTTTTTATCACTTTCATTAGTTTCTTTGTTTAACTAAATATAATTAGAATAACAAATCTATATTATTCTAAACAACCTATATGATAATGAAATGGTTTAATGCAAACTAGAAAATATTCTTTGAATAAAAAATCTATATTATTCTAAACAACCTAAATAATTAACCTTAGTAGATCAAGAAATTTAACTATTATGAACATTAATCAAAATAAGATGAAAATATCATACCTATCCCATACAACAAATGATCCTCTACTCAAGTGTGCATGAAGTGTCATCTCTTACCTTTAGAGTATCGATTAATGCTTCATGATCAACACTACTAATTGTCCATAGTTCCTTTGTTTTTGGTTTAAAATTATGTCTCAATAACTTAACATTTGTTACTATAACAAGATGTGAATACATGATAATGGTTTTATGTTTCTCATAGTCTTCAAATGTAGGCATTTCATTCTTTCTAATCATATATGTTAGCAACCAAGTTTCAAAAATGACAACTGAACTTGTATGATCATAGGTTTTTTTATCACTTTCATTAGATTCTTTGTTTAACTAAATATACTTAGAATAACAAATCTATATTATTCTAAACAACCTAAATGATAATGAAATGGTAATGCAAACTAGAAAAGATGCTTAGAATAACAAATCTATATTAATCTAAACAACCTAAATGATGATGAAATGGTAATGTAACAAAGTTTCAGAAACAACAACTGAGCCTATAAGATACATGAACCCATCATCATCAATCATCGGTTGTGTTTACTTCTTCTTTCCTTGTACACATCGTGCCAACCAATAGTTTGATCCCTCTTCATTCCCAGCAGTCCTGCAATTGCATATACATGTCTTGGTTGTACAAGATCTGAAAGATGGTTGTAGTCAAGTGAACTTTCCATTTCATCTTCTAAAGAGTATTGTGCTATAGATAAAGGGGTTAGGTATTATGGAATCCATGTATCTACCCACTCACTTGACTCACATTGATCCTAATCACACTGAATATAATTCTGAAAAAAATAAGCCAACTCTCCTATCCATATGGTCCATGCACCTGTATCTGAGCTTCAAATTGAATGCATCTTTGAAGATTCTCTAATTGTTTGACATTCCAATTTGTCTCCCACTGTTCCCTCCTGAACCAACCAAAATAACCTGCTCACTTGTGAATCAAGTGTCCCTCCTCGTGATAATGCATAAGTACACCAATCAAAAATAGAACATGCATAAAAGAATGTTGCACCATCTCTAATCTTCATTTGTTCCTTAACCAGAGTTCTCTTCACACATGCACCTACGCCATCATGCTCACCTTTTCCATGCCTATCTTCAAAAAAACACCAAATATGTGGTACACCCCTCTCTATATGCATCTTGCTCAAGCAATAAAACATGTGAGCATTCTTGAATTTCCCTGTGCAGTTATTTGACCAAATGAGATGTCAACCCATTGCAATACCATTTTCCTACAAGAACTCAAAAAGTTTTCAAAACAATGTTGGAAAAAATCAAATGAATGATATCTATCATCACTCATGTAAAAATGGTACTCCTTGATTATCTTACTGTCCTCTTCTGTACTATCAACGACATGTCTATATGTTGTGGACAAAAATAGAAATTTTAATAGAATTGTAATATTGTGATTTTACCTCATTTTGTGGTTGTAATGTGTAATTTTCAGCAAAATAAACCATGTATATAATATTTCGAATTGGGAGAGTCCTTACATATCTTGAATTATCAATCCAACCATTGGGACCTATGGCTATGCCTTGCATACTTGTAAATTTTTTTTTCTTAGAATAAAAAATAAAATCAGCAATACTTACCTCTCTTGTAACCAACTCGCATCTAGAACCTTAACCTCCACTCTTCAATGTGTATTTCATTGTATCAAACCTTTTTTTCTCCACAATCTTGTTAATAAAATCATGTTCGCTGCCCTCATGCAAACATGTTACAAACTTTGATAAACCACCACATTGCAAACACGTTTCATTTAAACAATCGTTTCTATAACATAAGAAACCATCACCTCTAACACATAAAAAAAAATATAACAAGTCCTTGGATGACTTGGGAAGTTGCATTGCATGACACTCTTGCAACATTTCGTTAGTAAAAATAATAGAACGAATATAGCATAATAATTCATGATACATTGAAAACTCAACATGGTATTTACAACATGTATTATGAATATTAATAGGTACACAATAAAATGGCTTGAAAGACTCAAAAGCCCTTTGTAAGATTTGAAAATTTGGATGTGCTTCACTAAATTATTTGTATAATATTGTTTGGATACATTCCAGGAAATGTTTAGGATGTGATGTGTGATATCGATTACCAATTCTTAACTTTAAAACATACTTTACATTCGGTGATACTCTAGATTGAGAGTTCCAAAATTATTCAATTTGCATCTTTAAATTATTAGTCTTATCAACACATGGAAGCCTCCCAATAAAATCCCACGTATCATTTTGAAGAGGACTATCGACTCTTCCTCTTCTTGAGAGTGCTCTATTCAATGTTTTACGATTTAGGTTTAAATCAATATAAGTTTTTCTCATTAAACGAACATTTCTCAAATGATGGCTTACTAGTGAGGTTGTGATCACTCTACGAGAAACTCTTTTATATTTTTCCTTACTAGTCTTTCCAATAGAAGTTAGAGCATCAAAAATATTTTTTACAATAATACTATTTTTTTCGACATTTTGGTGACATGAATCTTCAATTCTCTTAATAATGGTCTTATTTTGTAAGACTTTAGCAATTGCACAAAAAATTGACATGGTTTGGTTAATGTCTTATCGGAAAAGTATCGATTGAACATATTGGTAGCTCACAACTGAACCATTCATGATGACCTTTTTCCATCAAGATTATCTATTATGTTCTCATCTATTTCAAGTAACCATTTAGGGGTTCTCATGTAATTAGATGATACATAAGGTTCATTTTCATAATTTTCAATATTATTAACATTTTCATTTTCAATATTTTCAATGCTATCAACATTTTCAATAACAATTCCAGCATTTTCATTTTCAATTTCAACATTTTCAATGTTATTGGCATTTTCATTTTCAATACCAATTTCAACATCTTCTATATCAATTCCAACATTTTCATTTTCAATTTCAACATTTTCAATTTCAATATTTTCATTTTCAATTTCAATATGATTTTCAATATTTTCAAATTATATTTCATCTTCACTTGAATTAACATTTAACGGTGGGGAAGAAGCCTCAACTCTAGTATTTTCCATACCTTGTCTTCTTTTCCTATGACTTTCTATATCTTTTTCTCTATATGCTTCAATTTAATTTGTTATTAGTTTTCTCTTTCCTTTTCTCTTACGATGACTACTAATCCTTATTGCACAAACAAAAAAGAGCACACAAATGATTGTAAAGGTTAAAAATGTGTAAAAGAATCTCCCAAAAGCTTAAATTTGTCTACTATTGATAGAAAACACAAAATTTCAGTGACAAAGAGAATGTGGGGACCATTGGAAACATCAAAATGGTCCCATTTTTGTTTTTTTTATGTAATTCACTAAACAAATATCTATTTCAAATAGATATCCGTTTGTAACGGATATCCATTTGTAATAGATATCCATTATATCTTACATAATTATAAACCTTAAACCATTAAAAAAAAAAATGAATATCTGGTTATAACGAATGTACGTTATAAATGGATATCCGTTTTGTTTACTTTAAAAAAAATTAAACTTCATGAAACATTTTATGAATTATTAATAGCATAATATTATTAATAATAGCATAATATTATTAATAAAAACATAATATTATTAATATACTATGTTATGATATATTTTATATTAGATATTAATATATTATTATTATTATTAAGGTATATATTATATATATTATTATAGTATATAAATTATATTATATATTAATATCTCTCTCTCTCTCCCCCTCCCTCTCTCTCTCTCTCTTTGGTCTCTCTCTCTCAAGTCTCTCTCTCTCACACACACACACATACACACTCCCTCTCTCTCTTACTCACTCACTCTCTCTCTCCCTCTCTCCCTCCCTCCCCCCCTCTCTCTCTCTCCCTACTCCCTATCTCTCTCACTCTCCATCTACCTCTTAGGTATTTCTCTCTCTCCCACTCCCTCTCTCACTCTCCCGCTCCCTCTTAGGTCTCTCTCTCCTCCACTCTCTCTCTCTCCATCTCCCTCTTAGGTCTCTCTCTCTCTCTCTCTCTCTCTCTTCATCTCCCTCCCAGGTCTCTCTCTCTCTCTCTCTCCCACTCCCTCTCTCTCTCATTCTCTCCCTCTCTATCTACCAATCCCTCTCTCTCTCCCTTTCTCCCACTCCCTCTCTCTCTCTCTCCCTTTCTCCCACTCCTTCTCTCTCTCTCTCTCTCTCTCTCTCCCAATCCCTCTCTCTTTCTCTCACTTTCCATCTCCCTCTCCCTCCATCTCTCTCTCTCACTCTCCATCTCCCTCTCAAGTATTTCACATTCTCTCTTTCTCCCTCTTAGGTTTCTCTCTCATCTTTGGTCTCTCTCTTGTCTCTACCTCCCTCTATCAATCCCAAACCCCTCTCTCTATGGTATCTCCCTCCCTCTATCCTTTGCAAACCCCTCTATAATATATTTATTATATATTAATATATTAAATTAATATATTATATATTTATATAATATATAATATATATTAATAATATTATTAAGGTATATATTATATAGTATATAAATTATATTATATATTAATATGTATGCATAGGGGAAGCTTCAAATCTTATACAATAAATAATAGATATCTGTTTGCATTCGATTTTTATATGCCAAATAATACATAAAACCAATATTATGTATTATTAATATATAATAAATGTATTATATATTAATATATATAATAAATATATTATATATTATGATATATATTATATATAGTATATTTAATAGATATGCTATATATTATATATTATGTAATATATATTTTATACTATATAGTATATAAATAATATATTATATTATATATACTATATATTAAATATCTTATACTCTCTCCCTCTCTAGCTCTGGCACTACTATTGATATCCAACTTGTATTTTGTATTGAAATTTTTAACATAAATCTTAACCTCCCAAATGTATATCCCCTCTAATGGCCTTGACGGTAATATTACCTTTTCGAACAGAAAGAACTGACACATTGAACGTACCCCCACCCAAATCAAAGATGAGAATGCTTCTTTCTCTAGTGAATACATCATGGAAGCCATATGTTATAGTTGCGGCCATTGGCTTGATAATTGTTCGCATGACATTGCAACCTACAATCTTACCAACATCATTTGTGGCTCTCTTCTACGCATCTTTAAAATAAGCAGGCATAATAATAATTGGATTCTTCACCTCTACTCAAGGTATTTTTCAGAAATGGTCTTCATTTTCATGAGTAGTATGGATGAGATGTCTTCAGGCACAAATAAATTAGTTTCTCCTTTGTAAGTTGTCATTGGATGAGATGCTTATCATCCTTCCCTTGGATGATGGTAAATGCTATAATTTCAAGTTGTGCTACACACAAGAATCAAAGAAGTGCCTTCCAATGAGTCACTTGGCATGAAAGTAAATGTTAAAAGGATTGTTTGAAATCTGATGCATGATAGCATCATTGACAAGTCTCTGGGAGGAAGTAACTAGATAGCTCTCTCTCCTCTCCCTCTCCCTCTCTCTCCTCTCCTGTCCCTCTCCATTCCCCTCTCTCCCTCTTATTTCTCTCCACTCCTCCCTCTCTCTCCATTCTCGTCCCTCCATTCCCCCCCTCTCCCTCCTCTCCTTCTCCATTATCTCTCCCCTCTTGTATCTCTCTCTCTCTCCACTCCCTCTCTCTCCTCTCCACTCTCTATCTCCATCTCCCTCTGTCCTCTCTCCACTCTTCCCTCTCCATCCTCCATCCTCCATTTCTCTCCCTCCCTCCATTCCATTTCTATCTTTCTTTATCTCTCTCTTCTCTTTCCCTCCTCCACCCTGTTTCCTTCCAGTCCCTCCCATTCCTTCCATCCCTCTCTCTCTCTCTCTCTCTCTCTCTCTCTCTCTCTCTCCACCCTCTCCCTCCACCCTCTCTCTCTTGGGTCTCTCCATCCATCCCTTCTCCACCCTACCTATGCTCTCTGATCCCTCTCTCTTCCTCTTGGTCTCCCTGTCCTCCCACCCCTCTTCCTTTGGTCTCCCTTCCTGAATATTTCTCTCTTGGGGCTCTCTCTCTATATATATATATATCCATTATCTCCACTCTCTCCATCTCCCTCCTCTCCATTCTCTGGTCTCTCTCTCCATCCTCCATTTCTCTGTCTCCCTCCATCCTCTCTCTCGGGTCCTCTCTCTCCCCCCTCTCCCTCCCCCCCCTCTCTCTCCTCCCTCTCAGGTATCTCTTTCTCTCTCTCTCCCTCTCTCCCTCAGGTCTCTCTCTCTCCATATCCCTCCATTCCTCTCTCTCTCTCTCTCTCTCCTTATCCTCTCAGGTCTCTCTCTCCCTCCCTCTATACTCTCTCTCTCTCTCTCCCTCTCTCCCTCTCCCTCTCCCTCTCCCTCTCTTTCTCTCTTCCTCTCCCTCTCCCTCTCCCTCTCCCTCCCTCCCTCTCTCTCTCTCCATCTCCTTCTCAAGTATTTCTAATTCTCTCTTTCTCCCTCTCAAGTATCTCCCTCCCTCTATCCTTTGCAAACCCCTCTAAAATATATTTATTATATATTAATATATTAAATTAATATATTATATATTTATATAATATATAATATATATTAATATTATTATTAAGGTATATACTATATATATTATATAGTATATAAATGATATTATATATTAATATATATAATAAATATATTATATATTATGATATATATTATATATAGTATATTTAATATATATGGTATATATTATACATTATATAATATATATTACACTATATAGTATATAAATAATATATTATATTATATATACTATATATTAAATATCTTATACTCCCTCCCTCTCTAGTTCTGGCACTAATATTGATATCCAACTTGTATTTTGTATTGAACTTTTGAACATAGTAATAAAGCATTCTGTTACCAAAATCCTAATCTCCCAAATGTATATCCCCTCTAATGGCCTTGATGGTAATATTACCCTTTCAAACAAAAATAATCAACACATCGAATGTACCCCCACCCAAATCAAAGATGAGAACACTTCTTTCTCTAGTGAATACATCATGGAAGCCATATGTTATAGTTGCGACCATTGGCTAGATAATTGTTCGCATGACATTGCGACCTACAATCTTACCAGCATCATTTGTGGCTCTTTTCTACACATCTTTAAAATAAGAAAGCATAATAATAACTGGATTCTTCACCTCTACTCAAGGTATTTTTCAGAAATGGTCTTCATTTTCATGAGCAGTATGGATGAGATCTCTTCAGGCACAAATAAATTAGTTTCTCCTTT
>VDFB02233787.1:227063-274450 GCA_007258455.2 Sequoia sempervirens | reverse complement strand
ATATCTGCAACTTGATCCTTAGTAGGCACTTACTCCAACTTCACTTCTTCACTTCATTCTCTACAACTTTCTCTCTTAAGAAGTGATATCAAATTGAGATATGTTTTGTTCTTGAATGCATTATCAGATTCTTTGAAATATTGATTGCACTTGTGTTATCACATAAGATAGAAATAGATTCATCATATGATACTCTAATATCCTTTAATATTTTCTTCATCCATAACACCTATGTTCAGCTTAATGCTGGTGCAATATACTCTTCTCTACAGTAGACAATGACACTAAATCTTGCTTCTTACTCAACCATGAAACCAATCTATTTCCAAGAAAGAAAGCACCACCACTCAAGTACTTCTTCTATCATTTGTACAACCTTCCCAATGAGTATGTGCAAGATCATGGTGGTCCAAAAAGTGGCAATGTGAAAAAAAAATAAAAATTTAACTTGCCCAAAAATGCAAAAAGTTGCTTTGACTTTTTCTAGGCTTGGGTAAAAAGTACATGGTTCCATAGCAAACACCAAAGCTAAATGGATATCCGTTTAGAATGGATATTCGTTACCAAATGGATATCCATTCCAAAATGGATATCCGTTTTGAAACAAATATTTGTTACAAAACGAATATTTGGTCCAAAACAGATGTCCATTTTGAAATGGATATATCCATTACAAAATGGATATCCTTTCTAAAATGAATATGCATTCTAAAATAGATATCCATTCCAAAACGGATATCTGTTCTGAAACAGATATCTGTTACAAAATGGATATTTGTTCCAAAATGGATATCCATTCTGGAACGGATATATCTGTTACAAAACAGATTACAAAATGGATATCCGTTCTGAAATGGAATATGATCCATTACAAAACGGATATCCGTTCTGAAATGGTTATATCCGTTATAAAATAGATATGCGTTCTGAAATGGATATGCATTCTGAAATGGATATGGGTTCCAAAACGGATATCTGTTCTGAAACGGATATTCGTTTTGGAACATATATCCATTTATTTTAAGTTGTTTTATTAATTTGGTCGGGTCTGGCATGAATATATTATATTAAGTTGTTTTTTAGTTTATATTATAAGATAATATAATATTATATAATATCATATTATAATATATAATATAACATTATAATATATTAAATATATTATTATATAATATAAATATTATATTATGACATAATATTATATATATATTTATTATATAATATCATATTATATTATAATATAATATTTGTATTGTATTGTAATATAATATATTATTATTATATTATATTGTAATACAGTATATTATATTATATTGTAATACAGTATATTATATTATATTGTAATATAATACAATTTATTATATTATAATCTAATCTAATAATATATGTTAAATGTGCAATCTGTTGTATATATTCCAATATAAATTTATGCTCATACCATATCTAAGTCGGGTCCTAGACCCAACGAGTTAAAAAAAACAACATAAACTAAACAAATATTCGTTTCCTGTGGCATAAAATCAGAAAAAATAAAACCCAAGAGTTATTTTTCATTCTGCATTTACCTTGTTCGCCGTTTTAATATTTGAGCAACTCAGATATCCATTTGGCATTAGATTTTTTTTCTCAAATCACTTGAATTTCACAAGTATTTATAAATTTTAATTTTTTTAAATTAAATTATATTAGTTTTGCATTATTTTTTATGAATTTTAGTCACAAATAGGTTTTGGAATAGTTTTTTTTGCATTAAAATTATTGCAATTTTTAAAATTTTCATCAACAAATAGGCTTAAGAATGGTTGATCCCAACCCTGGTCAAGATGAAAACCCTACAAATCCTCCTTCGCCACTGATTTTTGCAAACCAAAATGTGCCCACAATCCATGAATCTATCCATATAAATTTAAATCAATTGAGAAACATATGTCAAATTTATGAGACACTCCCTGAACTCTCAGATATGAAAAACACTTTAGAAACAATCATTTCAAATGTTGAAACTTTGACAAACAGGCATAATAGGTTCGCAAAGTGGTGAGAGTCCCAAAGGAAACATTATACTAATGGTTTATCGTATGATGAAGTGAGGCAATTGATATTGACAAAGCCCAATTAGCTCAGCTATTCATCAATCCCAAAATAGGATAGCCTGTAGATGTGTAGAAGCCAAAATTTTCAATTAAATGGTGCACACATAGAGGTATATTAGATAATTTTTGGAAACATTGGTGGATGGTTTTTGATAAACCACCCAACAACAATCTTGACATCCCTCAGTATTTTCTACAAAAAATTATACGCCAAGTTTGTCCTAGGGAGGCATGTAAATTACTTTGATATGTGAGATTTCTAGGGTGTGGGTACTTGGGGATGCCATAGGATAGACACAAAGCACATTGAGTCACCCCACTTCTTCTTGCTTTGCCTATTGCTTCCCCGGCTCTAGTACCTTACCTTGAGATTTTTTTAGATATAGGGAGTCAAAACATTTTTTCCATACATGTATTGAGTGATCATTTGATCATGTAGAGCTCTCATGTTGCACAACTACATGACGGTGCATCCCATCATGATGGTGATGCACTTGATACATCCCAACATGATTGTGATGTGCTACATCAGTTGCGACTAGTACACCCTACTCTTTGACACATATTTGTGTGCCCCATTACTACATCATGTGCCACAATATATGTTTGGGTCCTCTTCAACACTCCAGTGAGGCTCCAATAGACAAATCTGACTATGAGGTCCATGATATGTCAGATGTAGGAGATGAGAGAGCACGTGGTGGACCATTTCCAGGAGAGACATCAGGTGGAAGAGATGATGTGAAAGCACAGGTAACACTTAAAGTAATTTCATAGTGTGTTTTATCTAAATTCTTTCATATTTTATAAGAGATATTTGTACTAATATATGTTTATGTGCTAGAATCTTTAACAGTTGCTAACAGAGGACCAAATTTCCCAAGTGCAGGAGGCTATGCAATTGACCATTTCATTTGGCCTAGAGACTCAGTATACAGTATCATTTAAATTGTTATTTAGATGTTAATTTTTGAAATCTATTATGTTTAAATACATGTACATAGATTGATAGTCTAATGTAATCTTGTCTTTTTATGCAGTAACTTGGTACTTTTACATCCAAGTTGACTGAGCCTGACCCATTGGAAGAAGTTGCACAAGAGGTATATTTTTTTTTATATTATCGATATTATGATTATGATTATATGTGCATGTACATTTAAATTGTGTTACATTCTTATCATTTTTTTATATAGGAAACCATCTTAGCTGCTTCATCCGTCATGAGCTTGTCTAGTGTACAAGCATCACAACTGGTATGTGTTTGTTTTATATTGTAGATATTTAAGTTTAGATAGGAGTATATATATGTTTAGTAAATATGATTATTTGTCAACAATTATATGTTAATTTGTATCATTTTTATTTTACCTGCTATAGTTCTTTGCCTAATTCAACAATGTGACAAATGTGGGACCATTTAGTTATATGAGGACTATTGATCATCCTAAGGGACAATCATATGCAAAACGTCTTATAGAAAAGAGAGCAAGACTTGAGGTAAAGTTATGTTCCTCGTGTGCATGTCTTTCTACTTTGAATCTTCAAAATGGAATGTATACTTATTTTATAATGGTTTAAAGTTATGATCAATAACATGTTATAGATTAACGAAATTGCATTTTAATAGAACTTGTTAGTGATTTTTTTAGTGGCTAATATTCACCAATTGGTTAATGGTTGAAATTTGGGAATCCAAATTTGGCTAATTATTTGAGCTAAAACGAGACTTGAATCGCCACATTTTTACAAAATTTTATTATAGTCTTATTTAAATCACCAAATAATTTATTTTAAAAAAAAATTTAACTCAAAAATTTGCCACAATATTTGATAGATGATTAGATTAGATTCACCTAAATTTTATAAATTATAGTAGAAATCTATATTAATTCGCCAATAGTATATCATAATTATTCGTTGCTTTAGGACCATATTTCTAATCTTTAGTTTTCACCATTGATTTATAATATAATCTAATGGCCTTTGTTTTATTCCACAAGGTAAAATGTACCCATGATTTGAAATGCTCATGGGCCCCACAATTTTAGGTCTCATGAGTATTATAGATTGTGGGTAACTTTTACGTTACAAAGTACAATGAGGGTTGTTAGATAAATTATCTAAAAGAAATTTTGAGCCCCATGAGAATTACAAATCATGGGTACATTTTACCTTGAAAAATATAATGAGAGCCATTATATTATATTTAAAACAATGGTGGAAAGTAAATATTATAGTCTACCCCTTCAACCCATCGATAATTTCCTCCCTCGAGCCCCTACTTTTCCATGAGAATTATTTTTAGATTGGTTAGATTCGCCATAATAATTAATGCATTTTCCTATTTTTTCAAGATTTGCCAAAATTTTCTACAAAATTTTAGTCATTAAAAAAAAATCGCCAATAAAATTATTTTTTTTTTCGAAAAAAGGAAAGATTCCCCAATAGAAATTAATATTTTTTCCTTAATAAATGAAATATTCGCAAGGGTTTTATATCTTTTCTTGAGGGGGGTTTCTTAAAGTTATCACTAGAACTTGTTGTACCCAAAATAAACTTTTGCTTCAATAAGACATTTTTCTTAAAATGATCTAAATCATGTCAAGGGTATGTGCAGGATCATGATGGGCCAAAAAGTGGCGATATGATGGGTATGTGTAGGGTATGTGGTGATGAACTTTTTTTTACCCAAAATTGATGAAACGAAAGGGTTTTTAAAGGAGATTCTCAACTTTCCACCAATATAAATTATGCTGTACTTTGAATTTAATAAATAATTATTATTCATTTTCTATTTGAATTATGACTAAAGTCCTAATTGATAGGCTGATTGAAAAACATCTATAGCTTTCAAACGATATCACATTTTTTGAATCCGAAACATGTGTCACATTCTATGCTTCACATACTATAGGATTAAAAAAAAATTGAATTTCATGAATTTTTTGACCAAGTTAAGGTGGTCGACATATGAGTTTTTATATTTTTAAAAGTTGTAATAAAAAATTCATAATTAATTATTTGCTTGGAAAAAAATTACAAAAAAATATGCATCACATGGGGACATGAGTCCTCTACTTATATCTAAAATATTATAAAAAAATATTATCATTTTACTGTGGTGGGTGGTTAGAAAACACCTACTTATTATTTTTCCCTAAAATTTAAGTATTTGCATGGAAATTTCAAATTTCCACCAAATAGATTTAAAAAAAAAAAAAAAACCTAGTAGTTTAGAAACTACATTGAATTTTCTACAAATTCTATTCTTACATATTTTTGAAATAATATAGATAACTTATTCAAATTTTTACGTCAATTTTCCTAACTTTGATTTTTCTGAATTTTTCGCCACTTAAGGGCCTATTTTTTCCATGATGATCCTGCACATACCCTCAAAAGTATGTTTTAGGTCAAACCAAACATAGGCTTTTGTGGGTTTGTGCCAAGGAAGATGCTTGCAAATTTTTGAAAAATTTGAAAATTAAGGTTTCAAACCCCTATTTTTAGGAAAACCCCTAGAAATAGGACCTTCCTGGAAATGATTGAAAATGATTTTGATAGGATTAATCAACTTCACGATCACACTGGTCAAGTCAAAATCACCAAAATGTTTGTTTTACTTTGGTGGGTCTATTTTCATTTTTCAGGAAGAAAGCTGAGACCTTCATAGCCATTAATGGCAGAATGGCCAGTACCAGGTGGTGAAATCTAAGCCTCAAAAGATTCAATGAAGAAACCATGGTGAAAATTCTCGAAAATATGCTCTGAGACGAAAGGGATTTTCAAAAGTGAAAAATGTTGAAAATTGACTAAGTCTAGAGAATGCACACCTTGCTACCAAGAGGAGGCTATGTAGTCAAATGCCTTAGTCATTTTTCCAACACCCATACACACAACATGATGAAGGTGGTTGCTAAGATGCACACGTCCGTGTTGTCAACGACAATTCCCAAATCAGTCACGATGCATGGTGAAGGTGAAACATGAAGATATGAAGATTTTCAAAGGAAATGATGGAACTATGACTAAAAGTGCCCCTACAGGCTAGGGGCGCCCTTGAATCTAGAGGGTCCAAAATATTCATCAACTTTCACCAAGGAAGTCATCTTCTTCGTGTTTTTGTTGGCTTTTTGGCGCATCGTCAAGCATGGTCACCTGATTCATCAATCACCAGAAAACATAAGCGAAGTTAGGAGATGTTGTAATGCAAGTGCTATCAAAATGACAATCAAACATGAGAAAAAGCGCTCCTACTGACTAGGGGCACCCTTGAATTAGATGGCCCAGATTTTAGTTGTTGAACAAGCTCCTCTTCAAGTGATCTCTGCAACATCAGCTCAACTTTGCAACAAATGTGTTCACTAGCCTACGAGACACATCAAACGATGACAATTGTTAATCATTAGAGCATGCAGAATGGAGGGAAAATCAATGGAAATCAAGGAAAAAGTGTCCCTGCTAGCCAGGGGTGCCCTTCATTTTGAATCACCCAGATGAGGTTTTCAACAATTGTTTTCTACAAGGCATATGTTCAACACTCTCTCAGCTTCGTGATCAATCTAGCTTCACATTCACAGGACCTATCAAGCATTCTTAGGCTAATATCAAGCATAAAATGCCAAAGGTGAAGGATGAATGAAGAACATAGAGAAATTGAATAAGTTTCAAGGAAAATTCATCTTCCTAGAAATAGGCACCTAGCTTTTTGGGCAATCAAATGCAGTCTATAAGCTTAGTGACCTCTAGGATGACCTCCTCCATTTTGATCAATCTCAATAATGACATCGTTAACAAAGACAACGAACAAATCAAAAACTTTATGGTAGAGATCAAGCTAGGGTAGTTCTTGAAATTTTGCAACATGAAGATAACTAGTCAAAAGGTCAAAGGCACCCTTGCAAGCCAGGGGCACCCATGCTTTTGAAGTACCTAAATCAAATTTCAAGTTTCATGAAGCCAGTCATCCTTTTTGGGATTGAGCTGGTTATCCATCCCATGTTTTAGTGAGATTATCAGAATCATCATTCATCAGTGATCTCAGATCAGAGCCAGGAGGGTCAAACTAGAGGAATTAAAGAACACTCAAGAAAATTGGCTAAGTCTGGTGAAAAATACACCTTCTTGGGAAAAGGTTCCCAAGAATCAGAGGCATCAGACTCAGGTTTTGAGCTTTACAACTCCCAAGCACACTTCATTAGAGTTTATCCATCTTGGTAATGGATCTATCACCAACACCTCAAGATCATCAAAGCAACTGGATTCAGGGATTGCATAGAGGCATTTCACCATAGAAAAATAATGAAAAAGTGTTCAACTCTTCAAAGGGACGCCTAAATTCAAAGTAAGGCTTAGGTAACTGAAGTTAAGATATTTGAAGCCTTTTTATGTCTAAAATGTCCCTAAACGGGTGGAAATTAGTGTTGTGAACTCTAGATCAGGCAGAAAGACTCCTCCATCATGAGTTGGCATCTAAACTTGATTGCTTCAACATCAAACACTATGTATCAAGTCTAGGCTTCATTATTCATTATTTCTCTTTGTAGTTTGAAGCTCAAGAACAAGCATTTTTCCTCTCCAACGTCTTTTTGAAGATTTGACAGAGGGGTTTTCATTGTTCTTCATATTTTTGAAGATTAGTTGCACAAAGGGACAATTTATAAGTGGTTGCATCTAGAGGCATGAATTTCTTGAAGATCCAGAAAGGAAGTTGATAACTTCCAATCTTCTTCTTGTCTTTTTCCTCTATTCTTGTCTTAAATCTTCTTGCATGTCCAAGAAAATAGTAGATAATCACATATCTAACCAACTGGGTATGATCAACATAACTTTTTCAATAGAACCCACTTACAGTTGAATTTTTCCAAAAACAATAACCACCCCTATTTTTAGAGATTTCCGAAAAAATTCAAGAATTTGAAAATCAAATGAACTGGGTTTGTTCAATATTGAAGCACAGACAATACCCATGTGTCAGATTTTTTCTAAAAAAATACTTCTCAGCAGGTGGCTATTTTTAGGGGTTTTTAGAAGTTGTCTGAACATATCCGTGTTTACATTCAATAGTCAAGTTTTTCAGAATACAATACTCTCAAGTTAAAATCAAGACCAAAATGGTCCTACTTCACTACTTTCTAAAAACACTTGACACGGGCATGCATTAATTGAAGCCTGTAGTCAAGTTGGAGGCCTTGGAAGGTGTAAATGACATCACCGTTCAATGGATAGCCAAACACGGAAGGTAGTCATTCCAAACATAGAGCCGCCATCGATTACTACCACACTACCTTCCACATTCCATGTCAACAAGGCTAGATGATGTAGATGCAAAGAAGATCAAATATCAAAAGAAGTTGTAGGAGGCAGAAAAAGTCAACGACAGTCTAGAGGATCTATTGACTAGAGGTGATGAGGTGTAAAACACCCACTTAGGACGTCCTACCCTCCAAAATAACATTAATGGCAACAAGAGTTAACTTGATTCCTCATTCCAAGTTAACTCACTGTCCCATTCATCATGCATGTTAGATCCCACTAATTATGGATGTCTATTCTAGATCTCCACTAATTGTGGATCTCTATTTTGGAGACACTTTTGTAATTTGATTTCACTTTTAGTTTAGTTTCAATTAATTGAAGTAGATTTCTAGTTAACTGCTTGGTCCCCCTTCATAGGAATAAATCTTGCTAATTGATTGGAAAGAACTGATTGTTAACTCAAGGAGATTTTAGGGTTGCCTACTCCTTTGAGTTTCTATAAATAAGATTCTTTTCTCATTATTTTCTAACCTTTATTTACTAGGAAAAATGTCTACGCCATTGTGTCAACAATCTTACAAGTCTATATTTTTTCACTCTTGGATGAGAGTTGTTTTTTTTATTATAAGAAATTGTGTATGATTTCGTACCTTTTCCATCCCAAACCTTTTTAATTCATTGAGAAAATTTGAAGATATAAATCAAAAGGCACATGGAATGTGATCCAAAGATTCAAGTTCTTTCAACGTCTCATTCTTACAATCTGTTGTTTCAATCTCCCCCTTGGACAGGTGCTGTCACCTCCTTAGGTATCTTGATGTTAATGATTGTCATTTGATGTTGTTTAATGAGTTGTATTTCAGCCTACACTTTGGACATGTGTCGTCACCTCCTCTAGAATCCCGTTAACCAGTTCATCATACTTTGTTGTTTCTAGTGAGTTGCACCCCAGCCCACACCTCGAACAGGGGTTTCTCCTCCTTGGCAATCCTGAGATTCATCTTACCATAAAGAGTGATTGCTTGTATAAAGCCTTATTCTAGCATAAAATTTGAGAGTTTAGAGCCTTAGACATATTATGAAAGACAATCGACCCAAGTAATCTAACCATCCATTCCCACTCCTATGCCCTCATGCTCTATTTACCTTGAGGAGATAAGATAGATTAAAAGCTAGTTTAGTTGTAGTTAAGATCTATAGAAACTAGAGAAAACCTTATCTGCAATGCATTGTGTTTATGCACCCTTGTGTCTTGCTCGTTGAGTAAAAAATATAGGAACACTTAGTCCATTTTACTTTTACGCAAACATTAGCAAACAAGAGGGAGATTCCCCTCCATAATTTGAAGAGAAGTCATTACACACTGTGCATAACTGTCCATTTCCAATAAGCACTCCAAAGGTGCTAATTGAAATGCCAACAGTTTTATGGCACCCACTATGGGGCAACAAGGGATAAAAATTCAAGAAAAATATAACACTTTTATGTCATGGGAATGATCCTTTGGCATCCAATTGTATGATCCATACAAGAAGCAATGGATAGTAACAACAATAATGCTGGCAAGAGATGTCCACCTTCATTACCTTGGTGTAATAGCATTGGACCTTTGGATTTTCAGGTAAATCAAGAGTTACCTAAAGGGTCGAGGAAGCACTTTCCCCATTTTTACGGCGATGGAAGTCGACACCCAGATGGACATTTTTCTAAATTCACAGTGACCTGTGCCATCTTGCATGTACCATATGAAGACATCGTAGTGCATCTCTTTGTGGATACTCTTGTTGGGAATGTTACAAACTACTTCAATCACTTGATTTCAAGTGTTATTACAAGTTGGGAAACTATGAGCAAGAAGTTTTTGGAAAGATTCAACCCTGTTGAAGACGGTCATTAGTTGTTCACCCAACTTGCAAATTCAAAGATGGAACACAACGAACACATGAGGGAGTTTTTGGAAATATTTAATCATCTTGTTACATGAATTTCTTCTACACTCGATCCATCACTAGAGATTCTAATGAGTTGTTTCATAAATCCTCTTCCATCAAAGATACCCTTCTTCCTCAAGACGACAAAAGAAACAAAGTTGAATAGTGCCTTAAGAACACACCATCGAGTTGGAGGATAATATGATCACTTCCAGCTTGATGAAATCAAATTCTATCAAATCTATAGCTTAGCAATCATACCAGCCAAAGAGAGACAATCTTTAGCCACGGTTGCCAACATCTCCATCAATACCAATGATTAAAGCTGCACACCATGCAATATTTTGTTGTTTCCATGACACTAATGAACATACCAGATTCACGTGTCTTGAGAATATGAGAATGACCCAAATCATGGGATATGCTGAAGCTGATCCCAGTTCTAGTTTTGTACCAACGAGTTTGAAGGCTGTCTTACCATAGACAGACAACTTCGATGGCGACTCCACAACAAGATACTTTGAACCCGTTATTAAAGAAGAAAAAGAAGCATACCAACGTATTCTCTTGTAGGGAATCATTAAAAATTTTCAACGCTTGTGTCTACATGTGTTCAACACTTCAAAGCATAGAAAGAAGAGGAGGAAAGACAAAGATCAAACAAAAAAGGTGAAGAGGTGCCTTCCACTTCCAATCCCAAGTCTTCACAGAAGAACGCTATGCCAGTTGCTCAAGACCTGTCTTCAACAAATTTTGACATCGTAGCTTCCATGATGAAGACCAAGGTAAAAATATCTCAATTGGAATATCTTCAGGATCATCCAGAACAACTAGATTAGATTCTCAATGTTGTGAAGAAGTAGACTTTTCTCAAGTCATCTATCCCAATAGGAGCAAAGCCTGAAATGGGTCCCAACAATTATGTGACTTTGTCAAAGATAGAAACTAAAGATAAAAAAAGTGCTTCTTTTGAAAAGAGACTGATATAGGACACAAGGTCATGGACAACATAGTTCAATGGAGGTTCTTCAAACACAAGTTTAGAAGCAGGGGAAATGGTCATCTCCCCTAAAGGACAATTGCACCCATCTATGCAAATGAAATTCACCGACGCTGAGAAGGAGGTGCTTTTGTTAGGCCTAAAGGATGCCGAAGAAATGGGAATCAAAATACTATGTGTTAAAGATGATCTAGAGATGATCCATGAGTTGGTTAAAGGATATTTTCAAGTCAGTAAAGATCACCTATGACATTATAGAAATCGAGTTTGGAACTCGATTGATTGGTTTGAAGAAATCAATATCCCAAGGATGGACTACAACATAACTAATGCCTTAGGGGTATCAATTTTCCCATTTGCATCATATTTTGACTTTTGTCAGAGTACCTTTGCTTGGATATACAAATACTTGAGAATCTTGATCCCAGAGGGATTGTCTCCTACAATTCCCATCAGAAGAGAAGTAAAGCCTTTCAGGAAGAAGAAACATCGATGGGAGGCTCTTCACACTGCCATGAAGCAGGCAATACTTGAAACATTTCATCCCTTCAGGGATGGGGTGAGTTCTTTGTAAATATTTTTTTTTTCTTTAACATTATGTAGCTATGTATTTCCTCATTCTGTAAAGTATTGTCGTGTTCTAGGTGATTTCTTAGATAGTCTTGTTTTTAGGTAATAGGTGAACTCCAATTCTTAGGTGAATTAGAAAATAAGTCCTAACTCCATTTCCCAACTAATAAGAGTTTTGGTCTACAAAACTAGAGATTCTCAGTTCTCCTCTGTCGTAAGTATCCAACATGGTAACTAGACGGAGCCTAATGTTGTACCCAAAATAAATTTTTGCTTCAATAAGACATTTTTCTTAAAATGATCTAAATCATGTCAAAAGTATGTTTTAGGTCAAACCAAACATAGGATTTTTGTGGGATTGTGTCGAGGAAGATGCTTGCAAATTTCTAAAAAAATGAAAATTAGGGTTTCAAACCCCTACTTTTAGGAAAACCCTTGATATTAGGACCTTCCTAGAAATGATTGAAAATGATTTTGATAGGATTTTAAATTGACTTCACGATCACACTGGTCAAGTCAAAATCACCAAAAAGTTTGTTTTACTTTGGTGGGTCTATTTTCATTTTTCAAGAAGAAAGTGTTGCATGTATGAGTAAGTTTGGTGGTGTTGTCATTGATGTTTTCATTGATGTCAACACAATATAGGGTGTTGCAGGTTGTGCATGTATAATTGAGATATTGTTGAGATGTTGTGAGTACATGGAGCTATCAATACAAGGTTGAAGATGGTATAAATACAAGGTTGAAGATGTGTGTGTATCTGACCTTGGAGAGAGTTTATAAGGTTGAAGATGGTATAAATACAAGTCAAGAGGTTATGAATTGATGTATCAGATGAGCCACAAGTGTGAGAAGTGAAAGTGTGTGAAAGTGAATTAAGGGAGCAATACTTTAATGTGTTAGACTCCTAAAAGAAGTGAGCTAACAGTGTCTGCAATCTTTTGATCAAGTTTGTGGATGTGTGTAAATTGTTGTGGTGGATTTTTCTATTATCATTTGTATCTATAGGTAGTGAGCTTCCTTGTTGGACAGTGAGTCCTTTTTGTAGGTAGTGAGCCTTGTATTTTGGGTAGTAAGCCCTTGCGGTGAGCCTCTTTGTATTCAGTTTTGGAATTACCTTATTTTTGTGAGCTAATCCTCATCGTGGTTTTTCCCTTATTAGGTTTTCCACATAAATTTGGTGTTTCCTATGTTGATATTTCTTTATGTTATTTACATTTCATGTTCATACTTAATAACGAAATAACATAGAGCCAGTGAATGCAAAACTCAGATGATGAATTAGTTTAATAGAGGTAGAATGAACTAATCTTTTGTTGGCTACTACTATACATGTAACAAGTTTGGACACAAAGCTAATTAGTGCAGGTCAAGGGTTAATGGGGATCAAACAAATTAGAAAAATGTTGTTTACTACAACTGTAACAAATTGGGACACATTTCAAGAGTTTACAGAAGTAAAAAAGGGAAAGCAATTTGATCTGGTAAAGAAGAATGAACTAGTGAAGAAAATTGACAAGAATCAGGTTAAGCAAGAAATGAAAAAGATATGGAAGAAGAAATAAGAGCAAGAAACATCAGATGCATCTATTCCCTTATCTGGTGCAAACAATTCCTTCAACAATTAGACCCAACATGGTCTTAGGGGGAGCTTTAACATAAAATTGTTCAAACCCCCTGGATATTTGGCATGTTAGTCTTTGGCACGAAGATATGTTGTAAGGAATTGATTAACAGAGGTTATGCAAAGGGAATTGGAAGAAAAGATGCAAACATGTTCATTTGCAGAGCAAATTAGGGGTTTTTAGTGCAGTGAAGAAGGGTTTTTATCAACTTTTTGTTATTTTCCGCATTTAATACGAATTAGGGTAGATCGCTGGTTTATAAAGTGATTTTGTAAGGAATTTTCTGCTAACAAAGATTTCAAGGTATATCAGATGGATGTTAAGTCTGCATTCCTCAATGGAGAATTGGAAGAGGAAGTGTATATGGAACAACCAAAGAGATTTTAGTTATCAGATAAACTGGACATGGTCTGCAAGTTGAAAAAGGCATTGTATGGACTTAAATAGGCTCCCAGAGCATGGTATGCAAGATTGGATAGATATTTGACACAACAAAGATTCATCAAAGGCTCCGTAGACAGTAATCTCTATTTTAAAGTTGAAGGAAACAAAATGTTGATAGTAGCTGTTTATGTTGATGATATCATGTTTGGAGGAAATGAAGGTATGTGCAAGAGGTTTACAGAGGAGATGCAAAAAGAGTTTGAAATGTCTATGATTTGTGAGTTGAATTTCTTTCTTGGACTTCAAGTAAATCAAACTGATAAGGGGATATTCATTTCACAGTTAGAGAATGTCAAAGAGTTATTGAAGAAGTTTGGAATGGATGACTCCAAATCGGTTTGTACCCCTATGGTGACCAGATGCAAGCTGAGTAAAGATGATGAATCTCCTAAAGTTGATCAGAGCATGTAAAAATCTATGATTGGTGGACTGCTGTATCTTACTACTACTAGACCAGATATCTTGCATGTAGTATGTTTGGTTGCCAGATTTCAAGCAGAACCTAAAGAAGCACATGTTACAACTGTGAAAAGAATATTTAGATATCTAAAAGGCACTCCAAATTATGGCTTGTGGTATCTTAAGGATATTGATTTCACTTTGAGTGCTTTCACTGATAGAAATTGGGATCGTTGCGTAGATGACCAAAAGAGTACAAGTGGTGGTGCTTTCTTTCTTGGAGGAATATTGGTTTCATGGATAAGCAAGAAACAAGATTTGGTGTCTTTATCCACTGCAAAAGTTGAGTACATTGCTGCAACATCTTGCTGCACACAGGTTTTATGGATGAAGCAAACATTGAAGGATATAGGAGTGATATGTGTAGAGCTTATCCCTATATTTTGTGATAATACACTTGTGCTATAAAAATTTCAAGGAATCCGGTAATGCATTCAAGGAAAAAGCATATATCTTTTAAATATCATTTCTTGAGAGAGGTGTTAAAGAAAGAAGTTAGGATGGAGTATGCGTCTACAAAGGATTAGATTGCAGATATATTTACTAAGGCTCTTCTGAAGGATACTTTTGAGTATCTTAGGGAGAAGTTGGGAGTCATTATCCCTCCTTCTTTGAACTAGGTGCACATGGAGGTGCATAAGTCTAGTGGATCTATATATTCTTCATTTTTCTGGACTGATGAATGGGTCTACTCTACAGGGGGAGTACGAAGTTTCATTGTTGCAATATGAGATGTGTGGGTGCACTCCTAAGGGGGAGTGATTATATCTTTTGGTCTTTTCCATTGATGTCAAAGGGGGAGAGAGAGTCATATGAAAAAAAATGAAAGAAAAAGAGAGAACTTTGCAAGGAGTATTGAGAGTGAAGGAATGTTGTGTAGGTTGTATAATCTAAAAATAAAGGAGAGTGCAGGAATGGAATGGTTGTTGTCTTTGATTATTTTTTCACATCATGTGTTTCCATCAATGACAATGGGGGGGATTGTTGTAAGTATGAGTAAGTTTGGTGGTGTTTTCATTGATGTTATCATTGATGTCAACACAATATAGGGTGTTACAGGTTGTGCATGTATAATTGAGACACTGTTGAGATGTTGTGAGTACATGGAGCTATCTTTATGATGTTGCAGGTGTGTTGATATGTTGTGTTGCCAATTGCTTTTGAGAAATAGTGAAGACAAAGTTGTGTTTGTGCTCAAAATGTGCTCTACATTTCTTCTGTGTTGATCCTATGCTTGTGCAGATTTGAAGTGTTGTTATGGGCATCTGTTGGTGATTGTGTCACCAAAAAATATATAGTTGACATTTTTATGCTCACTTGAGTCTTTCTAGTGGACTTTGGCTTGATTTTTCCTAGGTTTAATGTTGTAATGTGGTCAACACATTCGCATTAGTTCTTGGACCCTTGTGAATCATTAAGACTTCTAGATGTCTTGTTAAGGTGTTTTGAAGTGTTGTAACCCACTTTCACACTTTTCTAGGACCCTTTTATCATAATTCACTTAAATAACCTCTTTTTATCACTTAGCAAGTCTTATTTTAAAGTGTTGTAACTCACTTTCACGCTTTTCTAGACTTGTCTTCGCTAATTCAACCCATTCTCATGTTTAAATGACCCCTTAATGCACTTTCCGACCGTTTTCAAGTGTATTTTTGATGATATCCCCGTTGGACAACTTTTAATGCCCCGAAATTCTTGACACCCACTTAATTTGCTTAAGTGGGACTAAGTCGATAATAGGGGTGACTTAGTCCTTTTTGGCATAAAACTCAAAGTAATTTTAAATTTCTAGCAGGAATTTGTCCTCTAACCCTTGAGGTTGGCCTATGATGTGTTACTTTCAGGAAATTTTAGTAAAATCAAGTATAAATAAGGGTTTTTCCCCTCATTTTACATCTCCTAATCTAAAATTATCTCTTGCACTCATTGAGCATTCAATCTTACAAAGCATTCAAGCAATCAAGCATTATCAAGTCATCCATTGGAGCACTTCATTTCATATCTTCAGATTTTAAAATTCAAAGGTGTGGTAAGTTTATGACATTTGCATGTTATCTATTTATCATTCTCCTTTCATTTCATTTCATTTCATTGTTTAGGGTTTGATTACCAAAGTGGGGTTTGACCGAGGCAAACCCCTATTCTCTAACCCTCAACCATTTTCCCCCTTTTGGATGTGTGTTTGCAAACTTTTGCATGCAAATTTATCATGCAATTAGGTGTTGAAAGGTGGTCAACAAGTCTACAAAGTCAATCAAGTTAACAAAACCCTAGTTCAAGCTTGGAAAGGCTTTCTACCCTGTTTTCTATAGAATCAAGTACTGACACTTGTTAGAAAAGAAAGTGCAGACTTGAGGCTACCAGATTCTGTCCCGAATTTCCCAAGATTTGCAAGAGGACTAAGTCACCACTACTGGTGGATTAGTCCCGCTTCCGGGCTTGAAAAGTGATTTTGACATCTCTGGATACCCATTTGGCAGATTCCCATTTTGGCAAAGTTTCCCGAAACTGGGACTAAGTCGCCCAACCTGGCGTAAGTGTCCTAGTCAACATTTTTAGCCAATTTTTTAAGATTCCAAAATATCTCAACATCAAACTTCTGATTCCAGGTGCACCTCTTTCATTCTAATATGTTATTTCATCATTTGGTTGCATTTTTAGGCATTTTTGCATATCACATTATGTTTTCTAGCACTTTACATTTTCCAAGTTTTGCATTATTAGATCACTTCATTTTCAGATCGGAGCATTAAAAAATATTAATTAGGAATAATACATCTCATTTACATTGAATTTGAGTGGAAACCCTTGCATTTTGGACCCCATACAATCCTCTTTCTCCTTTTAAGTGAAAAACCCTAAGAGGAGCAAAGTAGTGTGAGTGCAACCCAAAATCATCGTTTACATTTGGGTGAACCTGCATCTTTTGAACATATTCCTTTTTGATTTTAAAGTGCATCCTAGGTTTCATTTGCATTGCATATTGCATTGGTTAAAATGCATCCTATGGTTTTTAAATTGCATTAGTGAAAAGCTCAATTAGCTTGAATTTTTGCATCATTTTTGCATCAAAAATCACAAAAACTCTGCATTTACATACTATAGTTCCATTTGTGTATTTTCTAGTAATTTTTGGGTATTTTCTGTACTTCTATTTTTTGGTATTGCATTTTTGTCTTAGTTTATAGAATTACTATTATTTTCATTTTATTTGTCCTAGATTGCATTGCATTTACATCCACCCCATCTTTCGTGGTACTTGTATGAGTGTTTTGTGCCCCATTGATAATACTTTAGTGAGAAAGAGTTCTAGATTCATGGCTTCCCATGATAACACTTTCGTTGTGGACCTTGGGATCCCAAGAGCTCCTACTCTTGGTATGGACAATGGTGCATTAAGCACCATGGATACTACCACTAGTATGCCTTTACCTTCACATCCAATGCATGTTGACACACAAACTAGTTCCATTCTGCAAGAAAAAATCATTAGTATTCATGAGGATTTTTCACATTTGCAACATGATGTAAGTCTTGAAGCCATTTCCACCATCGCTATACCTATGATAGAAAAACTTCATCGCTTGATTGAAAGTGACGATGGTTTACAAGTTATGAAAAGAATAGCTAAAATATACAACAAACATGTTCCTTCCACATCCCAATCAACAAAAAATATTATGAGCCAAGGAGGATCCCAAATCCCTCCTTCAACCATAGCATCCATACCAACCTATACCACTCCTCAAGTTAAACAACCATGCAATAGGTTATTCATGTGACTCCTTCTTTCGCTATTCCACCTAGCATTCCTAGTTCTTTTGTGGCATCACATGTTCCCTCTTCCACCTTCACCCCTCTTAGCGTCCCTTTCACTTCCCCTAACATTACATACACTCCATCACCATTTTCCCTTCCACCTCATACCACTTACACCAATCCCATCATTATGCAACTCTTTAACATTGTTTCATCCATGCAACAAAAAATCTCCACCATTAGCCAAAGTCAAAATGCTCCACCCATGTATCATGTTCGTAGTAGCCCATTATCCTTGGAGATCTTATGCACACAGATGTCACAAGGAATTGAAATGCCTAGGTTTGAGAAATATGGAGGTAAAGGAGACCCTACTAATCATGTCAATGCTTATACAACTTTGTGCAATGATTTTGTACTTGAAGAAAAATTATTAGCTAAACTTTTTCCTCGGACATTAAAAGACACTACATTGGAGTGGTTTTCCAACTTACCCAATCATTCAATCTGATCCTTTAATGAACTTGTGGATGCCTTTATAAGTCATTTCCAAGTCCATATGACTCCTAAAAAGACAATGGCTGATTTAATGAGATGTAAACAAAAAACTGATGAAAAAGTTACTAATTTCATTTCATGTTATCAATCATTGTATACTCAAATTGATGTCAAGATTCCTGATTCACATCTGCAAAAGATGTTTATCGAAAACTTGCACACTCACCTTCAGGATAAGTTAACTATGATGAAATTTCCTTCGTTCATGCATTTATGCACCATGCTTTGTGACTATCACAACTTGGTTTCTAGTCATGATTCAAAGTCCACTTCTAATTAAGTTGAGAAGTCTGAGAAAAACACCCAAAATAATGTGCGAAACTTTAGAAAACCAAACCGAGGCTTTTTACAGTTCAATCAACCTTCTCCGCAACCAACCCAACTCATTCCAAGTCAAGTGGAAACTATTAAAGTAATGATGTCCTTTACCTATGGGGACCTGAAGAGACAATTTACACCCTTACTCGATACTCTCCATAACACAATGAATCAACTACTGCAACAATAGATGATAACTTTTCCCATAGTTAAATTGCTTGACACCACCAAGCCTTTACCACCTACCTTCAAAAAAATGCTTATTGTCATTTTCATCGCCAAAATGGACATGAAACTAAACAATGTAAGCATCTCAAACACTTAGTTCAAGACCTCATTGATTTGGGAAATTTATCCATTATGAGTGTCAATGACCAAGGAAATAAGTCCATTGCACCCCCTAATCATAATTTACAAATCTTTACCAATCCCATGCCTAAACACAATGTTTCATTTGTCAAGGCTAGCGAACCTTCAAATCCTCATGTGATGAACGTTGATACAAATAATGAACAACCTGATATTACTCCAAATGTTAGCCAAGTTAATCCTATGGATAAACTTGTAGGTGCGATAGACGTTGTCCCTCGTAAGGGCCCAACCAACAAATCTCTTGATATTAATTTTTCTTCTTGTGATATACTTAAAAATCTTCCCAATGGTTCTCTTTACATAGCCGACCGAATCTATGATAAGCCCAACAATGGGATATTAGTAGATCTCGTCTGTGGCGAGAATGTGATCACAAAAGAATTTTTAGTATTACATGAACTCTATCAAGATGATTATAATAAACCAATTGCATGGATTAAAACACATATTGGTTTTGCATGCCCTATGATCAGATCGATCGTACTCCCCTTACAAATCAGACCCAAAACTTTGGATGTAACATTTTCTATAATTTCACAATCGAATCAATTTTGTCTATAGCTAGGCCATTCTTGGCTTCGCTCAATGAAAGAGGTCCCTTCAGTTGTTCAGAAATGTTTGAAGTTTCCACATGACAATGAGATATTTACCATACACCATAGTGGCTTTAATCCCTTGTCCTCTAAAGGTAATTTTTCCTTAGAATCCTTTTGGCCTGAACCTATGGAACCCATCACCCCTCGAAAAGATTTCTTTTTCATAGCCTATTAAAAGTTCAAAGCCAAATGCATAGCTAAATTTTCTCTTTGTAACTAGTCTTCGTCCACTTTCACTTCTCCTATTCTAGATGAGACCATGCTTCAGCCTAAGTCCAAAACTGAACAACCAATACAACCTTATGAGCAACCAACTATAGACACCTCCCCTTCCTCGTATAAACACCCAAAGAAAGTGAAACCAATCTCGTCATGCCCCCTCACATTAAACAAGTGTATAAAGATAAAGAGAAAGTGATTGACCTGTCTTCTTCAGTTTCTTCCGTTCTTCCCCCTTCGGAAGAAAAGGAACCTATGATGGATCAACCCACTCTTACCCCTCAACAACTTCAAAATAAAATAAAATGAAATGAAACCGCGGTGCTAGGGAGTGTAGGTGTTGTTGTTGTCTCCTTGCTTGCCAGTCTCAAAAGGAAGAAAACAAAGAAAACCAACCTCTGCCTTTGACTGAAGCAATAGATGATCACCCTCCTCCTCCTGACTTGCCACAAGATAGTATAGTCCAACCTTCACAACACAATGATCTGATCCAACAACCCCAACTTTTGATACATCCATCCTTGGAAATAACCCTTCATCCTCTTGTCGTAATCAATCTTGATGATGATGATGAGGAGGAGATCACAAGAATTGATGAAGAAGTTCATAATGATCTAAACTCTTTATTTTCATCTACCATGAGATTAAATGATAAATATTCTATAACAAGTGAAGAACCTGGTACATCTCCTAGTTTGAAACTTGCAATTCTTCCTTTGGATAGTCAACCACCCTCACAATATACTGAACATGATTGGGAGGTGGATGACTTGTTAGGTGGTTGACTTGCATTCGCTTTGCTATCCTTTTTTCATTTTTATTTTTCTTTTCTTTGGTGTGCTTGTGTGTATCATGTTCCCTCGTAATGTGTGTTTGATGTTCTCTCTCTCTTTATACACTTCCTCTATTTATACCTCTATTCTTCCCTATGTCGTACATTGTTTTGTGTTTTCCTTTTGGGGATGACGAAAAGTGTAGAGACACCCTATGTCTCTTCCATGTTGACCCAAAAGGTCCTTTTCATTTTTTCTTTTGTTTTGTGCTTTCCTTTTGGGGATGATGCAAAGCATTGAGATGCCCTATGTCTCTTCCATGTTGACCCAAATGGTCCCTTTTCCTTTTTTTTAATCTTTTCTTGTGTTTCTCCTTTTGGGGATGACGCAAGGAATTGAGATTGCAATGTCTCCTTCATGTTGACCCAAAATATTTTCCTTTTCTTTTTCCTTTTTATTTTCTTTTCGCTTGTATTTTCCTTTTGGGGAGGATGCAAGGCATTGAGATCACAATGTCTCTTCCATGTTGACTCAAAAAAAACTTTTCTTTTCTTGTGTTTTCTCTCTCTTTGTGTCATTCTTCTAGTTCTATGTGCTTTGGGGAATGAGGACAATTCCGAGCTCTTCAATAAAAATATTGCAGCAACAAACATACTAACCCCAAATCCATAGACCCCTTATGTGTTTGGTGTGCTCCTTTCTAGGGGGAAACTCCCTTTCTTTTGTTCTCTTTTCCATTTACATGAAGTAGCCTTACTTAGAAACACATGACTTGGCATAGGGGCTTTCCAAGTTGGCTCTCATGTCTTTTTTTCTTTTTGAATTTTCCTTCCTTCGCTACTTTAAAGTAATTGCTCACAGAATGGTGTGTAGCAATTTCTTTGAAGTGGGGGGCATACATTGGCATCATTTCATTTGCATTCTTCATGTATCCTTGTCACTTCATACGATGTGCTTGTCACTTTGTGGATGACATTGGATATGATGTCCTTCATAAGTGTGATCTATCCTAGCATATTACATTCCTCTTGGTGGCCTGATGCAATGGATTGCATCCCCTAAGTTGCGAATATTATATTCTTTGATTGGTACTCTCTTGGAGACATTAGACACAATGTTCCCTAAGTGGTAAACCTTACATGAACCTAACAAGACTCCTTTGAACATCTTTTGAATTTTACATTTTACCTTTTACATCTTTTCCACCTTGCATAATGCAGCTTGCATGCCTATGGTACCCTTTGCATTTGTTCATGAGTTCTAAGCATACAAAGCTTTGCTTGTCTCATGAAACACAAACCAACATTGTCTTTGTGGTGCCTTATTAAAGTTATTAGGAGGCATAACTTTGATATGGCTGAGCAGGAAGCCCATTTTGAGGCATGAATTTATCCATAGCTACCTGTTGTGGAATTCTCACCCTGCAGACAACTAGAAGTTTTGTGGCCCTAGAGTGAGTATGCTTGTGGAATTCTCACCCCATGGACAACCAGAAGTTTCGTGGCCCCAGAGTGAGTATGCTTGGGACTTCTCACCCAGTGGAAAGCCATAAGTTCCATCGCCCCAGAGTGAGTACACATTATTATTTCAAACAACCAGCCTAGATCTAATCCATAATGAGTTGAACAGACAATCAAAGCTTTCAATCCTTTTCATCATCATGTGTGTTCCTTTGTTCTTATGTTTGGTTTGCCATGAGATCTTGATCCTGGGGGCTTGATAATCCCTCTTGATTATTGTTGTTTCATCTTACCAACATGAGTGCATTAGGATCCCTTTTTATGTGCATGTTGGGCTACTTTAGCGAGAGTTTGAAGCAAGTTCATCCGCTCACTAAAGTGGGGGCTTAATGTGTTCCCAAAAAATGTATAGTTGACATTTTTATGCTCAATTGAGTCTTTCTAGTGGACTTTGGCTTGATTTTTCCTAGATTGAATATTGTAATGTGGTCAACACATTCACATTAGGTCTTGGACCCTTGTGAATCATTAAGACTTCTAGGACGTCTTGTAAAGGTGTTGTGAAGTTTTGTAACCCACTTTCACACTTTTCTAGGACCCTTTTATCATAATTCACTTAAATAACCTCTTTTTATCACTTAGCAAGTATTATTTTAAAGTGTTGTAAAGTGTTGTAACTCACTTTATTTCTTTTCTAGACTTGTCTTCACTAATTCAACCCTTTCTCATGTTTAAATGACACCTTAATGCACTTTTCGACCATTTTTAAGTGTATTTTTGATGATATCCCCGTTGGATAACTTTTAATGCCCCGAAATTCCCGACACCCACTTAATTTGCTTAAGTGGGACTAAGTCGGAAATAGGGGGTAACTTAGTCCTTTTTGGCACAAAACTCAAAATAATTTTAAATTTCTAGTGGGAATTCATCCCCTAACCCTTGAGGTCGGCCTGTGATGTGTTAATTTTAGGAAATTTTAGTAAAACCAAGTATAAATAAGGGTTTTTCCCCTCATTTTACATCTCCTAATCTAAAATTATCTCTTGTACTCATTGAGCATTCAATCTTACAAAGCATTCAAGCAATCAAGCATTATCAAGTCATCCATTGGAGCACTTCATTGCATATCTTTAGATTTTCAACTTCAAAGGTGTGGTAAGTTTATGAAATTTTTATGTTATCTATTTATCATTCTCCTTTCATTTCATTTCACCATTTAGGGTTTGATTACCAAAGTGGGGTTTGAACGAAGCAAACCCCTATTCTTAACCCTCAACCATTTTTCCCCTTTTGCATGTGTGTTTGCAGAATTTTGTATGTAGATTTATTAAGCATTTAGGTCTTGAAAGATGGTCAATAAGTATAAAAATTCAATCAAGTCAACACAACCCTAGTTCAAGCTTAGAAAGGCTTTCTACCCCATTTTCTACAGAATCAAGTACGAACACCTATTA
Source organism: Sequoia sempervirens (assembly GCA_007258455.2). Classification (NCBI taxonomy): domain Eukaryota; kingdom Viridiplantae; phylum Streptophyta; class Pinopsida; order Cupressales; family Cupressaceae; genus Sequoia; species Sequoia sempervirens. Next base: position 250,558 of record VDFB02233787.1, on the reverse strand, counting down.
GAAAAGAAAGTGCAGACCTGAGGCTGCTAGATTTTGTCTCGAATTTCCCAAGATTTGTAGGGCTAAGTCACCACTACTGGTGGATTAGTCCCGCTTCCGGGCTTGAAAAGTGATTTTGACATTTCTAGATATCCATTTGGCAGATTCCTGTTTTGGCAAAGTTTCCCGAAATTGGGACTAAGTCACCCAACTTGGCGTAAGTGTCCTAGTTAGCATTTTCAGCCAAATTTTCAAGATTCCAGAATCTCTCAACATCAAACTTCTGATTCCAGGTTCACCTCTTTCATTCTATTATGTTATTTCATCATTTGGTTGCATTTTTAGGCATTTTTTCATATCACACTGTGTTTTACAACACTTTACATTTTCCAAGTTTTGCATTATTAGATCACTTCATTTTTTAGATCAGAGCATTAAAGCATCTTAATTAGGCATAATAAATCTCATTTACATTGACTTTGAGTGTGAACCCTTGCATTTTGGACCCCATCCAATCCCCTTTCTCCTTTTAGGTGAAAAACCCTAGGAGGAGCAAAGTATTGTGAGGGAAACCCAAAATCATTGTTTACAGTGATATACCCTAGTTTTTATCTTTTGGTTTGATGAAGAGTGAAAGTTGTGTTCACCAATGTGTGAATTGGTTTGACAGAGTTGTTTTTTTGTGGATTGGGGGATATGTTTCTACTCCACAGTCCTTTGTTGGTTTGTTTCATGTCTTGTGGATCTGGAAGATGTCTTGTAATTATGTTATCTATGTTTTGGAAAAAGTGTTCGTGGTTTGGTGCTTTGAAAGATGAGTTTTAGAGTTGTTGTGTGTGTTTGTATAGTTCAAATGGACTAGTGGAAGGTGTTCTGTGTATGAAGGTTGTTACACTTGCTACAGATGAATATGAAGGTATCTGATATGTGTTATCATGTATGGTGAAGCGTGTTATGTGGTCCGCATGCTATCTTCTCATTGCAGAAGCGTGTACTTCAAAGTTCACTTGTGCTTTTATTAGGTTTGGACAACCTGGTGTCTACACTTCATATGAAGGGTATGTATCAATTGAGGAAGCTTGTGTTTGATCTGAGACATTTTTTTTGTTCTTGGTTAAGTGTTGGTTTGGTCCGATCTCATTCTCTTCTATTGCGGGAATGTTGAGTTGCTGACCTAATTTGAATTTGTAAATTGAAGCATGTGTAGCTGACCTTGGAAAGAGTTTCTAATGTTGAATATGGTATAAATACAAGTCGAGAGGTTACAAATTGATGTATTAGATGAGCCACAAGTGTGAGAAGTGAATTAAGGCAGCAATACTTTAATGTGTTAGACTCTTGAAAGTAGTGAGCTGACGGTGTCTACAATCTTCTGATCAAGATTGTAGATGTGTGTAACTTGTTGTGGTGGATTCTTCTATTATCATTTGTATCTATAGGCAGTGAGCCTCCTTGTTGGATAGTGATTCCTTTCTATAGGCAGTGAGCCTTGTATTTTGGGTAGTGAGCCTCTTTGTATTTAGTTTTGGAATTACTTTATATTGTGAGCTAATCCTCACCGTGGTTTTTCCCTTATTGGGTCTTCCACGTAAATCTGGTGTTTCTTGTGTTGATATTTCTTTTTGTTATTTAAATTTCATGTTCATACTTAATAACAAAATAAAGTGATTGTGAAGTTGATAAGTGTTTGAGATTTGAGTTTATGTTTGGTGACAAATGATTCACCCCCCCTCTCAGTTGTCTTGCACCTTTCAATAAAAATCTGAGACCTCCACAACCATTAATGGTAGAATGGCTAGTACCAGGTGGTGAAATCTAAGCCTCAAAAGCTTTAATGAAGAAACCATGGAAAAAATTCTCAAAAATATGCTCTGCGATGGAGGGGATTTTCAAAAGTGAAAATGCTGAAAATTGACTAAGTCCGGAGAATGCACGCCTTGCTACCAAGAGGAGGCTATGTAGTCAAATTCCTTACTCATTTTTCCAATACCCATACACGTAACATGATGAAGTTGGTTGTTAAGATGTATGTGTCTGCATCATCAATGACAATGCCTAAATCAGTCATGATGCATGATGAATGTGAAACATGAAGAGGTGAAGATTTTCAAAGGAAATGATGTAACTATGGCTAAAAGTGCCCCTATTTTCCAGGGGTGCCCTTGAATCCAAAGGGTCCAAAACAATCATCAACTTTCACCAAGGCAGTCATCTTCTTTATGTTTTTGTTGGCTTTCCGACACATTGTCAAGCATGGTCACTTGATTCATCGATCACCAAAAAATGTAAGTGAAGTTGGGAGATGCTGCAATGTAAGTGCTATCAAAATGACAGTCAAACATGAGAAAAGTTGCCACTGTTGACTAGGGGCGCCTCTGAATTAGATGGCCCATATGTCAGTTGTTGAACAAGCTCCTCTTCAGGTGATCTCTCCAGCATCAACTCAACTTCACAATGAACCTGCTTGCCGTCCTTGCGAGACACATCAAATGATGATAGTGATTAATCATTAGGGTATGTGCAGGATCATCATGGAAAAAACAGGCCCTTAAGTGGCAAAAAATTCAGAAAAATCAGAGTTAGGCAACTTGACATAAAAATTTGAATAAGTTATCTATATTATTTCAAAAATATGTAAGAATAGAATCTATAGCAAATTGAATGTAGTTTCTAAACTACTAGGTTTATTTAGAAAAGAAAAAATCTATTTGATGAAAATTTGAAATTTCAATGCAGTAGTACTTAAATTTCAAGGAAAAAACAAGAAGTAGGTGGTTGTCTTACCACCCTAACAACAATAAAATGATAATATTTTTTTTATAAGATTTTATACATAAGTAGAGGACTCATGTCTGGATGTGATGCATATTTTTTGTAAATTTTTTCCAAGTAAATAATTAATTATGAATTTTTTATTACAACTTTTAAAAAATATAAAAACTTGTATGTCTGACCACCTTAACTTGGTAAAAACTTCATGAAATTCATTTTTTCTTTTTTTAATCCTATAGTATGTGAAGCATAGAATGTGATGCATGTTTTGGATTCAAAAAATGTGATACCGTTTGAAAGATATAGATGCTTTTCAATAAGCCTATCAATCAAGACCTTAGTCATAATTCAAATAGAAAATGAATAATAATTATTTATTAAATTCAAAGTAAAGCATAATTTATATTGGTGGAAAGCTGAGAATATCCTTTAGAAACCCTTTTCATTTCATCATTTTTGGGTAAAAAAAAGGTCGTCAGCTACATACCCTACAAATACCCATCATATCACCACTTTTTGGCCCATCATGATCCTACACATACCCATTAGAGCATGCAAAGTGGAGGGAAAATCAATGCACATCAAGGAAAAAGTACCCCTACTACCCAGGAACACCCTTCATTTTGAATCACTTGATGAGGTTTTCAACAACTATTATCTACAAGGCATTTGTTTAGCACTCTCTCAGCTTTGTGATCAATCCAACTGCATGTGCATAGGACCTGTCAAGCATTCATAGGAAAAGATCAAGTAGAAAACACCAAAGGTGAAGATAGAATGAAAAACACAAAGAAATTGAACAAGTGTCAAGGAAAATTCATCTTCCTATAAATAGGCACCCAAATTTTTGAGAAATCAGATGCAGTCTGTAAGCTCAGTGACCTCCAGGATGACCTCCTCCATTTTGATCAATCTCAATAATGACACCGTCAGCAAAGATAATGAACAAATCAAACACCTGATGACAAAGATCAACTTGGGGTAGTTCTTGAAAGTTTGCAACATGAAAATAACTAGTCAAAAGGTCAAAGGCGCCCCTGCAGGGCAAGGGAACCCATGCTTTTGAAGAATCTAAATCAACTTTCAAGTTTTGTGAAGCTAGTCATCCTTTCCAGGACTGAGCTGGTTATCTATCCCATATTTCAGCGAGATCATCAAAATCATCAATCGTTAGTGATCTCAGATCAGAGCCAGGAGGGTCAAACTCAAGGAATTGAAGAACACTAAAGAAAATTGGCTAAGTTTGGTGAAAAATGCACCTTCTTGGGAAAATGCGCCCAAGAATCAGAGGCATCAGACTCAGGTTTTGAACTTTACAACTCCCAAGCACACTTCATTAGAGTTGTTCCATCTCAGCAATGGATCTATCAACAACACCTCAAGATCATCAAAGCAACTAGAATTAGGGATTGAATGGAGGCATTTCACCATAGAAAAATAATGAAAAAGTGTTCAACTATTCAAAGGGATGCCTAAAGTCAAAGTAAGGCTTAGTTGACTGAAGTTAAGATATTTTGAACCCTTTTTATGTCTAAAACATCCCTAAACTGGTGGAAATCAATGTTGTGAACTCCAGATTAGGCAGAAAGAGTCCTCCATCATGAGTTGGCATCCAAACTTGTTTTCTTCAACATGAAACACTATGTATCAAGTCTAGGCTTCATTATTCATTGTTTCTCTTTGCAGGTTGAAGCTCAAGAACAAGCATTTTTCCTTTCCAATGTATTTTTGAAGATCTGACATATGTGTTTTCATTGTTCATATTTTTGAAGATCAATTGCATAGAGGGACAATTTATCAGAGGTTGCATCTAGAGACACGATTTTATTGAAGATACAGAAAGGCAGTTGATAACTTCTTATCTTAAATCTTCTTGCATGTCCATGAAAACAACAGATAATCATAGATTTGACCAACTGGCTATGATCAATACAAATTTTTCAACAAAACCTACTTATTGAATTCTTCCAAAAGCGGTAACCTTGTTGCCCCTATTTTTAGGGATTTTTGAAAAAAGTCATGAATTTGAAAATCAAATGAACTGGGCTGGTTCAACATTGAAGCACAAACAATACCCATGTGTCAGATTTTTTCTGGAAAAATACTTCTCGATGGGTGGCTATTTTCAGGGGTTTTTAGAAGTTGTCTCAACATATGCCTGTTTACATTCAATAGTCAAGTTTTTCATAATACAATACTCTCAAGTTAAAATAAAGACCAAAATGGTCCTAATTCATGACTTTCTGAAAACACTCGAGATAGACATCCATCAAGTGAAGCTCATAGTCAAGTTGGACGCCTTGGAAGGTGTAAATGACATCACCATTCAATGGATAGCCAAATTTGGAAGGTAGTCATTCCAAACATAGAGCCATCACTGGTTACTATCACATTCGATGTTAACAAGGTTGGATGATGTAGTTGCAAAGCAGATCGAATATCAAAAGTAGATTGCAAGAGGTAGAAAAAGTCAACGATTGGCTAGAGGAATTGTTGAATGGAGGTGATGAGGTGTAAAACACCCACTTAGGATGTATTACCCTCAAAAATAGCATTAATGGAAACATGGGTTAACTTGATGCCTCATTCCAAGTTAACTCACTATCCCGCTGATCATGCATGTGAGATCCCAATAATTATGGATGTCTATTCTAGATCTCCACTAATTGTGGATCTCTATTTTGGAGACACTTTTGTAATTTGAGTTCACTTTTAGTTTAGTTTTAGTTAGCTAAAGTATATTTCCAGTTAACTGCTTGGTCCCCCTTCATAGGAATAAATCTTGCTAATTGATTGGAAAGAATTGATTGTTAACTCAAGGAGATTTTAGGGTTTCCTACTCCTTTGAGTTTCTATAAATAAGAGCCTTTGCTCATTATTTTGTAACCTTTATTTACTAGGAAAAATTGCTGCACCATTGTGTCAACAAGCTTGCAAGTCTATATTTGTTCACTCTTGGATGAGAGTTTTTTGGTTTTGATAAGAAATTGTGTTTGGTTTCATACCTTTGTTGTCCCAAACCTTTGTAATTCATTGAGAAAGTTTGAAGATATAAATCAAAAGGCACATGCAATTTGATCCAAAGATTCAAGTTCTTTCAACGTCTTGTTCTTACAATATGTTCTTTCAATTTCCTGCTTGGACAGGTGTCATCACCTCCTTGGGTATTTTGATGTTAATGATTGTTGTTTGATGTTTTTTAATGAGTTGTATTTTAGCCTATACTTTGGATAGGTGTCGTGACCTCCTAAGGAATCTTGTTTTCTAGTTCATCATACTTTGTTGTTTCTAGTGTGTTGCATCCTAGCCTACACCTCGGATAGGGGTTCCTCCTCCTTGGAAATCCTTAGATTCATCATACCGTAAATAGTGATTGCTTTCATAAAGCCTTATTTTAGCATAAAATATGAGAGTTCAGATCCTCAAACACATTCTAAAAGATGGTCAGCCCAAGTAATCCAAAAATCCATTCCCACTCCTATGCCCTCATGCTCTATTTCCCTTGAAGAGATGGGATAGATTAAAATCTAGTTTAGTTGTAGTTAAGATCTATAGAAACCAGAGAAAACCTTAGCTACAACACGTTGTGTTTATGCACCCTTGTGTCTTGCCCGCTGAGTAAGAAATATAGGAACACTTAGTCTGTTTTACTTTTATGAAAACATCAACAAACAAGAGGGAGCTTTCCCTCCATAATTCAAATAGCAGTCATTATGCACTGTGCATAGCTATCTGTTTCCAACAAGAACTCTAGAGGTGCTAATTGAAACGCCAACAAAACTTATGAATTAGAATTGGTAATCCATCTATGTTAGAGTTCATTCATATTAAGGTTCACATACATTACATTCCATGAGAGCACATTTCTTTGAGGAGTTTTTTTAAACAATTCATTGCCTTTTCTATTGTACCACATTTTTTTATACATGTCTACCGAATCATTTTATCAAACAGTTTATTGCCTTTTTGCTATGGCTAAAAGCCTAAAATAGGTGCTTTCAAACATGCTAGTAGACATTAACAACATAATATGAATGACTTGAGCTAAGACTACCAATGTGACTGTAGGAAAGTTTCATAGGGGTACCGACAAAGAGGAAGAGTAATAGAGTTTTCAAATATTTGATTACCTCCATATGCTACATGTTGAACACTCAATTTTAGAATACACATGATTTTAAGCTCTCTTGAATGAATTTACATTTGAAATTGTTTTGTTTTTTGAACTCCTATAATGAAGTGGGTAGCTGATTTTTTCTCAAAAGAAGCTAGAATTAATGAAAATGGTATGAGAAGCATTTTGTAATATTTGTTGAGAAGCACTGTTTGAAAAAATTCCTCAAAGAATTGTGGTCTCATAGACTAGGAAATAAAGATGAAAAGAGCAACTTATGATAGTATTATGGCATTGGTCCTTTTGATTGATTAAAAACTTTAAAAAAATCCCATATAACTTAATGAAATATATGTCAATATAGTGTTCATTCAAAAGTAATATAATCATCTTGATAAAAATCAATGTCACTCAGTGGTGCTAAATACTCTATACAAACCATTTGAGTGATGCAACCATAAAACAAAACCATTACAACTCAATTAATCATTCATGCCATTAAAACCTTCAAGCTTAATAACATGCCACTAGATCCTTTATGTAAAAGGTATAAAGTCATCATGAACAAGAATCACTATATTTCAACCATGATACATAAAAAAGAACATTATGCACACCATAGTGGTTTGATGCAACCTTCAAACAAAGTACTTACAACTCAACAAGATACATGTTCATTAGATTGTTCATGTGAAATCTATACAATAATCATGATCAACAAATAAGACATCACTCAACCACGATGCATGAACAAACACTATATATGAACACCATACGAGTGTGGTACAACCATTAAAAAAACAAAATACATCTCCATGACATGCATATTATTTGACCTTCCACATGCAATTTGTATTATCGTAATGCACAAAAATGAATTTTGCTAACCATAATGCATGCATAAGCAAACTAGGCATACCATATGGGCTTTATGCACACTAGTCATAATGCACACTTCACACAAAAGCAATTAACACTCATATGATATTGTCATATATGTCAATCAACCTTGAACCACACCAAACTCACTATATATGAATTTGATGCAATCTTCAAATCAAAATATATGTGTAATACAAATGTAATGAAACCTTTGAACAAAAACCAACATATAAAAAAATGATATATATCATCAATTTGTTCATGCAAAATTCCATATAGTCGTGTAGAAGCATCAATGTCACTCAACCATAATGCATGAACAAACAACTTTCAAAAAAAATTCATATGTAATAATTTGTAACCATCAAATCAAATCCATACAAGTTAGTGATATATATGTTATTAGAAATTTAACTCAAAAATTCATAATCAACATGCATGAACAAACACACTAAGAACACCATAATAAACACTACTTATGATGTATGCTTAACACAAAATCCAAAATCAGTAGGATGTTTTCATATATTCCATCCAAAATAACACAATTGTTTTCATATATGCCAATCAACCTAATGCAATTGTCGTACTCCATTTCGAGATGTTTCAAGGAAGGTTCCTATGCAGTATGTGGAATGGGAAAATGGGAATGGAGAAGTGGAAAAACTCAAGAGGTTTTGCGTTTGGTAAGAATTTGTGTAGGAAAATAAAGTGAGATATGATGCTATAGGTGTATTTGAACAAATGAAGTCAAAGATTATGGAACTTAATACTTTCATGGAGAAAAAACAACTGGAAATAGATGATAAGGAAGAAGTAATATCAAATATAAGTGCAAAAGAGAGAATTGGTGTGGTGGGCACGTGAAAGTATTCAAGACATTGAAAAATCTATCAAACAAAGGGATGTTGTCCTAAGAGTTGATGAAAAAGCAGATGATCTAAAGCTCAAAGTAAAAGATATGAAAAAGAAGTTAGACAAGACAATCATGAAAAGGAATAATAGGGGGTGTTAATAGGTAATAGCAGTAGAGATGAGGAAAAATGTGTGGATGGTCAAGTTACAGATGCAAAAGAAATAGCTGAAAGTGTTGAAATTGAAGCAAAACAACTAAAGACTAAAATTAACCACTTAGAAAAGCAATTAAAAGATAAGAAGAAGATTTTATTGTCAATGAAAAGGAGGTTAGTTTTCTCTAAAAAAACTTGAAAAAGAAGCATACCAAAATGAATGAAATAGATAATGTATTCAATGAAGAGATTCTTCCTTCTCTCGAGAAGTTGAGGAAGGTGCATGTGTAGATTCTTCTTTGTTTGTCATGCGACCAAACTGATAGCTTCAACATGTCTGAATGGGTACATTTAGGCTAGGCATAGTTTTGTTTCATACCCAAACATGCTGAAACAGTTCAAGCTACATTGTATCGATGATATCCCTTAAGAGTCCAAAGTGCAAAAAGGAAGCAATATTTGATGAGCTGTTACTCAGAAACGGTGTTACTTATAAACAATTTGTCTTAGGCTAGGGGATCACTTAGGGCCCTGTACAATAACCTCTCTTAGTTTTTGATATCTCTAAGGTGTTTTCCCATGGTGTCGAGTTTTAAATTGATGGAAAAAGGGTTAGATGCATGTAGTGTAAAGTTGAAAAGGGGTGTAACTTTTATTTTGCTCCTCGTGCAACCAAACCAATAGTTCCAACATGTATGGATTGGTGGGTTTATGCTAGGCATGGTCCTGTTTTACACCCAAGCACACCAAAACAATTCAAGCTACATTGTATCAACGATATCCCTTAAGAGTCCAAAGTGCAAAAAGGAAACAATCTTTGACAAGCTATTAATCATAAATCATGTCACTTAGAAACAATCCATCTGAGGCTACAAGATCACATAGGTCCCCTCTATAATAACCTCTCTTTATTTTTGATATATTTGAGGCATTTTCATGTGGTGTCATGTTTTCAATTAATGGAAAAAGGGTCAAATGCATGTAGTGTAAAGTTGCAAAGGGGTGTAACTTTCATTCTACTCCTTGTGCGACCAAATCGACAATTCCAACATGTCTAAATTGGTGGGTTTATGGTAGGCATGGTCTTTTTTCACACCCAAACACACCGAAATAGTTTGAGCTACATTGTATCGACGATATCCCTTAAGATCCCAAAGTGAAAAAAGGTAGCAATCTTTGACGAGCTATTACTTAGAAATCATGTCACTTAGAAACAATCCATTTGAGGCTATAGGATCACCTAGGGCCCCTCTACAATAAACTCTCTTAGTTTTTTATATCTGTAAGGTGTTTTCCCGTGGTGTCAAGTTTTTAGTTGATGGAAAAAGGGTTAGATGCATGCAATGTAAACTTGCAAAGGGGTGTAAATTTTGTTCTATTCCTCATGCAACCAAATCAACAGTTCTAACACATCCAAATTGGTGGGTTTATGCTAGGCATAGTCCTATTTCACACCCAAACACACTGAAATAGTCTGAGCTACATTGTACCAGTGATATCCCTTAAGAGTCCAAAGTGAAAAAAGGCAACAATCTTTGATGAGCTATTACTCGAAAACCATGTCACTTAGAAATAATCCATTTGAGGCTATAGGATCACCTAGGGCCCATCTACAATAACCTCTCTCTATTTTTGATATCTCTAAGATGTTTTCCCGTGGTGTCAAGTTTTTAGATGATGGAAAAAGGGTCAAATGCATGTAGTGTAAAGTTGCAAAGTGATGTAACTTTCATTATGTTCATTGTGCGACTAAATCGATAGTTTCAAAACATTCAAATGGGTAGGTTTACTCTAGGAATTAGTGAATAAGTGAAGCATGTACTCAAATACATGTAAGTTATGAAGTGCACACATGAATACAAAGTATATGCATGAAAACATGTAAGTTGAAAAGTATACATTGGAATACACATAAGTCACAAAGTATACATGTAAGTTGTAAAGTATACACTTAAATACACGTAAGCCATAAGTCACAAGTCATGATCAAAACCCATGCCTACAACATTCGAGATACAATTTACACAATACACATGATATCATCATTCAAAAATTGCTATCAAATATATGATTTACAAAATTCCACATAGGCATACAACAAATGACCCTAATACATAGTCATTTCCCACTAGGGGAAGGAAATAGATCATGTGTTGTCTTCACGGTTAGTTGGATGGAGTTTCTGTTGATTATTTTGTCTTTTGAATGTGCCCACTAGTCCTCCTCTCTTTAGTCATCTAGAGATGCAACTGATAGAATAAGAAGTATATACGTTAATATATAGAAATTAAAAATTGTAGAATGGAATAATATAAAAAATATAATCATAATCAAATAATCATCATGCTCTTCCAAAATAGTAGCACATTGACGATCTAGAGTGAACAAAAACTGTAGCAACCATCAAGATAGCAATTAAACTACATACAAGTATCATGAAATTTTTCAATAATAGACTATAGAAGAGAAAATATAATGTCAAATTTACTAATCTATCACATACCTTTGCCAAAGGATCAGAACTGGCTATTGTTGCAACAACTCCATGGTCCATCATGCCACAAACATCGCAATATACTTAGAATAACAAATCTATATGATTGTTAGTTTTTTATCACTTTCATTAGTTTCTTTGTTTAACTAAATATAATTAAAATAACAAATCTATATTATTCTAAACAACCTAAATAATTAACCTTAGTAGATCAAGAAATTTAACTATTATGAACATTAATCAAAATAAGATGAAAATATCATACCTGTCCCATACAACAAATGATCCTCTACTGAAGTGTGCATGAAGTGTCATCTCTTACCTTTAGAGTATCGATTAATGCTTCATGATCAACACTACTAATTGTCCATAGTTCCTTTGTTTTTGGTTTAAAATTATGTCTCAATAACTTAACATTTGTTACTATAACAAGATGTGAATACATGATAATGGTTTTATGTTTCTCATAGTCTTCAAATGTAGGTATTTCATTCTTTCTAATCATATACGTTAGCAACCAAGTTTCAAAAACGAGAACTGAACTTGTATGATCATAGGTTTTTTTATCACTTTCATTAGATTCTTTTTTTAACTAAATATACTTAGAATAACAAATCTATATTATTCTAAACAACCTAAATGATAATGAAATGGTAATGCAAACTAGAAAAGATGCTTAGAATAACAAATCTATATTATTCTAAACAACCTAAATGATGATGAAATGGTAATGTAACAAAGTTTCAGAAACAACAACTGAGCCTATAAGATACATGAACCCATCATCATCAATTATCAGTTGTGCTTACTTCTTCTTTCCTTGTACACATCGTGCCAACCAATAGTTTGATCCCTCTTCATTCCCCAGTAGTCCTGCAATTGCATATGCATGTCTTGGTTGTACAAGATCTGAAAGATGGTTGTAGTCAAGTGAACTTTCCATTTCATTTTTTTAAGAGTATTGTGTTATAGATAAAGGGGTTAGGTATTATGGAATCCATGTATCTACCCACTCACTTGACTCACATTGATCCTAATCACACTAAATATAATTCTGAAAAAAATAAGCCAACTCTCCTATCCATATGGTCCATGCACCTGTATCTGAGCTTCAAATTGAATGCATCTTTGAAGATTCTCTAATTGTTTGACATTCCAATTTTTCTCCCACTGTTCCCTCCTCAACCAACCAAAATAACCTGCACACTTGTGAATCAAGTGTCCCTTCTCGTGATAATGCATAAGTACACCAATCAAAAATAGAACGTGCATAAAAGAATGTTGCACCATCTCTAATCTTCATTTGTTCCTAAACCAGAGCTCTCTTCACACATGCACCTACGCCATCATGCTCACCTTTTCCATGCCTATCTTCAAAAAAACACCAAATATGTGGTACAACCCTCTCTATATGCATCTTGCTCAAGCAATAAAACATGTGAGCATTCTTGAATTTCCCTGTGCAGTTATTTGACCAAATGAGATGTCAACCCATTGCAATACCATTTTCCTACAAGAACTCAAAAAGTTTTCAAAACAATGTTGGAAAAAATCAAATGAATGATATCTATCATCACTCATGTAAAAATGGTACTCCTTGATTATCTTCCTGTCCTCTTCTGTACTATCAATGACATGTCTATATGTTATGTGGACAAAAATAGAAATTTTAATAGAATTGTAATATTGTGATTTTACCTCATTTTGTGGTTGTAATGTGTAATTTTCAGCAAAATCAACCATGTATTTAATATTTCGAAGTGGGAGAGTCCTTACATATCTTGAATTATCAATCCAACCACTGGGACCTATGGCTATGCCTTGCATACTTGTAATTTTTTTTTCTTAAAATAAAAAATAAAATCAGCAATACTTACCTCTCTTGTAACCAACTCGCATCTAGAACCTTAACCTCCACTCTTCAATGTGTATTTCATTGTATCAAACCTTTTTTTCTCCACAATCTTGTTAGAAAAATCATGTTCGTTGCCCTCATGCAAACATGTTACAAACTTTGATAAACCACCACATTGCAAACACGTTTCATTTAAACAATCGTTTCTATAAAATAAGAAACCATCACCTCTAACACATAAAAACAAATATAACAAGTCCTTGGATGACTTGGGAAGTTGCATTGCATGACACTCTTGCAACATTTCGTTAGTAAAAATAATAGAATGAATATAGCATAATAATTCATGATACATTGAAAACTCAACATGGTATTTACAACATGTATTATGAATATTAATAGGTACACAATAAAATGGCTTGAAAGACTCAAAAGCCCTTTGTAAGATTTGAAAATTTGGATGTGCTTCACTAAATTATTTGTATAATATTGTTTGGATACATTCCAAGAAACGTTTAGGATGTGATGTGCGATATCGATTACCAATTCTTAACTTTAAAACATCCTTTACATTCGGTGATACTCTAGAGTGAGAGTTCCAAAATTGCTCAATTTGCATCTTTAAATTATTAGTTATCTTCTTATCAACACGTGGAAGCCTCCCAATAAAATCCCACGTATCATTTTGAAGAGGACTATCGACTCTTCCTCTTCTTGAGAGTGCTCTATTCAATGTTTTACGATTTAGGTTTAAATCAATATAAGTTTGTCTCATTAAACGAACCTTTCTCAAATGATGGCTTACTAGTGAGGTTGTGATCACTCTACGAGAAACTCTTTTATCTTTTTCCTTACTAGTCTTTCCAATAGAAGTTAGAGCATCAAAAATATTGTTTACAATAATACTATTTTTTTCGACATTTTGGTGACATGAATCTTCAATTTTCTTAATAATGGTCTTATTTTGTAAGACTTTAGCAATTGTACAAAAAGTTGACATGGTTTGGTTAATGTCTTATCAAAAAATTATAGATTGAACATATTGGTAGCTCACAACTGAACCATTCATGATGACCTTTTTCCATCAAGATTATCTATTATGTTCTCATCTATTTCAAGTAATCATTTAGGGGTTCTCATGTAATTAGATGATACATAAGGTTCATTTTCAGAATTTTCAATATTATTAACATTTTCATTTTCAATATTTTCAATGTTATCAACATTTTCAATAACAATTCCAGCATTTTCATTTTCAATTTCAACATTTTCAATGTTATTGGCATTTTCATTTTCAATACCAATTTCAACATCTTCTATATCAATTCCAACATTTTCATTTTCAATTTCAACATTTTCAATTTCAATATTTTCATTTTCAATTTCAATATGATTTTCAATATTTTTAAATTATATTTCATCTTCACTTGAATTAACATTTAATGGTGGGGAAGAAGCCTCAACTCTAGTATTTTCCATACCTTGTCTTCTTTTCCTATGACTTTCTGTATCTTTTTCTCTATATGCTTCAATTTAATTTGTTATTAGTTTTCTCTTTCCTTTTCTCTTACGATGACTACTAATCCTTATTGCACAAACAAAAAAGAGCACACAAATGATTGTAAAGGATAAAAATGTGTAAAAGAATCTCCCAAAAGCTAAAATTTGTCTACTATTGATAGAAAACACAAAATTTCAGTGACAAAGAGAATGTGGGGACCATTGGAAACATCAAAATGGTCCCATTTTTGTTTCTTTTATGTAATTCACTAAACAAATATCTATTTCAAATAGATATCCATTTGTAACGGATATCCATTTGTAACAGATATCCATTATATCTTACACAATTATAAACCTTAAACCATTAAAAAACAAAACGAATATCTATTTATAACGAATGTACGTTATAAATGGATATCTGTTTTGTTTACTTTAAAAAAAATTAAACTTCATGAAACATTTTATGAATTATTAATAGCATAATATTATTAATAATAGCATAGTATTATTAATAAAAACATAATATTATTAATATACTATGTTATGATATATTTTATATTAGATATTAATATATTATTATTATTATTAAGGTATATATTATATATATATTATATAGTATATAAATTATATTATATATTAATATCTCTCTCTCTCTTTGGTCTCTCT
Source organism: Sequoia sempervirens (assembly GCA_007258455.2). Classification (NCBI taxonomy): domain Eukaryota; kingdom Viridiplantae; phylum Streptophyta; class Pinopsida; order Cupressales; family Cupressaceae; genus Sequoia; species Sequoia sempervirens. Next base: position 235,283 of record VDFB02233787.1, on the reverse strand, counting down.
CTCAAGTCTCTCTCTCTCTCTCACACACATACACACTCCCTCTCTCACTCACTACACACTCTCTCTCCCTCTCCCCTCATCCCTCTCTCTCTCTCCCTACTCCCTCATCTCTCTCTCTCCACAATATCTTCCAATATTGTGTGATTCAACCCACCATATTGCACCTGCACTAAACTTTTCAATACCAAACAAATCTTCTGCCTTCCATATTTCACTAACAATCTCTAACTGAACCATCTCATTTGAATTCACTAAATCATCCAACTGATCATCAAAATAATTAAAAAGAAAAGGTTTTACCTCCTCACTAATTTCTGCAATATCATTCTCAACCTCATCAAATCATTCATCAAAATATGATTTCACCTCATTACTTTTTGCTGCAATCTTGACTCCACCTTTTGTCAACACTTGCCATTCCTTTCCTACCGCTGAAATATTTTCATCTACAAAAGATCCATTCTCATATTCATCATAAAAATGAAACATATTATGCATTACCTCTTTCTCTTCAACCTTTTCTTCACCACTACCTGCTGCCATATCTTCTTCACCTTCACTCTTAGCTACACTTTCATTTTCCATTACTTTCAAGTCCTCCAAAGGACACTCATCATCCTTAATCATTGTTGCACTTTCCTTCTCTTTTCCCTCTTTATCCTTTTGAACAAGGATTTCCACATTTTCCTTTTCATCCTTCTCCCTTGCACACAAAGTTTGACTTGCAAACATATCTGTACCAAAGGAACAATAAGATTCAACCCTTCCCATTTTATTTTGCTTTCTATCATTATTATCTACTACAACTTACTTTTCCAATTCCTCTTTCCTATCCTACAAAAGATTCAAAACATATTCTTCCCCATCCTTTATGATGCTATACGTGATCTTTTTTATGAATCTATGACAATTGCATTGAATGCATAACAATTACAATTTAAGGAATCCAAATTACTTAATCAAAATTAACACATGAACTTGATTAAATAACGAAAATAAAAAAGTGATGAAATTTAGAATGAGAGATAAGAGAGAGAAAAAAAATATAATTGATAACGGAGTTCATCGTAAGAATGACTACATTTTTGGGACCCTCTCAAATGAGTGGACTGATTCGATTAATTCTCTAGAATAAGGGTTACAAAATCTAGCATAGGTTCTCCCTGGTACAAAGAAATTTTGAACAACTCCTCCAAAGTGCACAAGAACAATCTCCTTGAAAGCACGGGAAAGAGAAAAATTTCACCAAGATAATTCTCCCAAGTCACCACTTACCCAAAATCCTAAGCTACCACCCCTTTTTATACAAAAAAATTATTCAATTTGGTCTTCAACCAAATGATTTTCAAAAAATCCCTTTTACATAGTAAAATACTTGAAAATCCCCCCATTTACATATAAGAATCATAATTAATCTCCTATATTTTATTTGAGCCCTTCAAATTTCACATTTTGGGCTTTTATTGTTGTAGGAAGTTTTTATTTTTAATCCTTGAAAGTATTTAGGAGTTTTGATTATTTTGCAGTTGGAGGGAATTGTTTAAATTAAGGGCATTCGGTTTTTTGAACTTAAACAAAATGAAACGAGCTCCTATAAAACCCTGAGAGTACGCGGGGACCTATTGGTAGCTATCATTTTACATGGCGGGGAGGTCGGGAAGTTGACCCCTCGACCGTTCATTTTTAAAACCAATTTCAAATTATAGCATAACAAAAGGAACCGTTGGCATATTGTTTGTTGAGGAAGGTCCGCAGCCGAAGATTGGATGCACGTGTTGTTTGTTAGGAGGTTAGGTGTTCGAACTGCCTCCCCATTCTTATAGCGAATGGTTGAACATGCCACCAATGAGGGAACCACATGTCACACCAGGAGGGTGCCATGTGGCACGATATGATTTTTCCACACAAACACGTCATCCACCATGTAGTGCTGACTGGGCTACCGTCTGTTCCATTGACTTGACGTACAGGTGCCATGTGTCATTTCTGGATTGGTCCATATGGGTGAATCGACTGCCATGTGTCATGCCGGGGTTGGTCTATATCACCATCCATAATGTATAGACTGCCATGTTAGCATGTTGACATCAGCATCCGTACGATCAAAAGTCAACCTTCTCTATGAACTTTGATTGGCTGTAACTGGTGCAAACAAACTCCAATTCGCACGAAATGAACATCGTCAAAAAGCTCTCGACAAGCTCTTCATGATGATGCCAACTTCGAACACTTTTGGTGATGTCAAATTTTGACCCTCTTTTTCTTTGATTTGAGCCTTGAGTTGACCAAGGTTTGACCGAGCATATCTTGGGCCCCGTAGCTCCATTTAACTCCGTTCGAGTTGCGTTGGAGTCAAAATTTCAAACTCTTTCTAATGATGCTATTTCTAGAGAAAAACAAGAAACTCCAATTTTTGGCGAAGATCCTCTAGATCAGTCCTCCCCACTAGAGAGCTTTTGGACCTCCAAAAGTTGGTTACTCAGAAAATAAGTGAGGGAAAAGTTCCCTCACTTTACCAATCTCCATCCATCTTGCCTTGCTTGGATTCATCCCCTTCAGTCCTACTTTGAGGTATTCCACATCTCCTCTTCATGACGTCTTGGTTTTCCTATCTAGGATGACATCCTCTGGCAACTATGACATGTACTCTGGTGAAAGATCATCAATTGATGGAACCCAAATGTCTGTGTCTTCATCTAGTATCATTGGAGGCTCGTACAACTTCAGATTCTCAACATTGACAACTGAATAGATGTGCATGTATGGAGGAAGATTAAGGTGGAAGGCGTTGGTTTTGATCTTTTCCAAGATATCAAAGGGACTATATTGAATTGGCTTGAGCTTCCTTCCTTCGCCTTGCATTCTTTCCTTGCTGATATGTAACTTTGTCTCTAACCTAAAAATGGTGATCATTGCGATGCTTATCATGTTGAGCCTTGTATTTGGCTTGAATCTTCTTCAACTATACTTCCACTGCCTGATGAATTGCTTGGACTTTCTTGATGAACTTTAAAGCCTTCTTTGCATCATGGCACCCATCTTCAACATTTTCCTTCCCAAAAGAAAAATCCATCGGTGTTTTGGGCACATAACCAAAGTAAGTCTCAAAAGGAGACCTCTTTGTAGATGAGTGTGTTGCATGGTTGTAAGAATACTGCACATAATGAATACTCTCATCCCATAGCTTGGGATGTTTGTTGCAATAACCTATGAGTAGATGCACAACTATCCTATTTACTACTTCTATCTATCCGTCAGTCTGTGGATGAAAGTTTGTACTCTTCTTTAGTCTAGTGTCCATGAGTCCCCACAAAGCTGACAAAAAATCCCCTAGGAATCGAGAATATCTATCTGATACAATAGAAGTAGGTAACCCAAAATGAACCCATACAAATTGAAAGTACATATGAGCTATCAGTTTAGCAGTGACCTATTTTTTACAAGGCATTAAAATACATATTTTGCTAAACCGATCAACTACTACAAACAAGTAATCATGTCCCTTCCTAGACATAGGTAACCCCCTGACAAAGTCCATTGACACACTTTCCCATGGATGAGATGGTACAGGTAGAGGTGTGTACAAACCCAATTTCCTATTACTAGGTTTACTTGTTGCACACATGACACAACCTCTAATATACTTAGTTACAGTTTCTTGCATACAAGGGCAGTAACAATATTTCTGCAATTGAGTCATTGTTTTGCTTATCGCAGAATGTTCTGCAATTAATGAGGTATGTGCTTCTCTGATTACCTGCGCTTGTTCATCATTTGGAATGCATAACTTTCCCAAGTGATACAAGAGTTTATCCTGCACATAGTATTCTTTCTCTTCTACATGTTTGCCTACAATTAGAGCTGAATGGATTTCCTTAAAGTCTTCATCATTAGCATGTTGTTCCTGAAAAAATTCATGTGCCATGGAACTACCTTTAAGGATAATCAAAGCATTCATAACAGGAGGCCTAGACAACATATCTGCTAATTTGTTATGGGAACCTTTTTTGTACTTAATTACCAAATGAAATTGTTGAAGAAAATCCATCCACCTAAAGTTCCTACTTTGTTGCAGTTTGGATTGTGAATGAAAATATTGAAGTGGCTGGTGATCAGTGTGGATTATAGTTTCTTTCCCCATTAAGTAGTGTTTCCATTTTTTAACACTATGAACTAATGCATAAAGTTCCTTATCATAAGTAGGATAGTTAATAACTGCACCTAAAAATGTTTCAGAGTGATAGAAGATTGGTTTGCCTCCTTGCATTAGCACTGCTCCCATGGAAAATCCACTTGCATCTGTCTCAATCTCAAACGGTTGGTGTAAATTTGGTAAAGTCAGAACTAGTGTTGTGCTCAACTTTTCCTTCAAAGTGTTGAAAGCCTTCTGCTATGGACCTCCCCACTAAAAATTTGTCTTCATACTTTTCAATTTATGCAATGGTGATGCAATGTAGGAGAAGTTTGCAATGAACTTTCTTCAGTACTAGATTGCACCTAAGAAACTTCTGACTTCAGTGACTGTACTTGGATTAGGCCATTTTAAAATAGCTTCGACCTTCGCAGGGTCTACTTTCAATTGACCACCACCTATGACATAACCTAAGTACACTAAGGATGTCTTAGCGAATTCACTAATGACATATTTACAAATAGTTTTTCTTTTCTTAATACATCAAAAAATTTATTTACATGAATGACATGATCTTCCCAAGTTCAACTGAATACAATAATATCATCTAAATAGAATATGACAACATCATCAATAAAAGGATGAAAGACATCATTCATGACTCTCATAAATGTAGTTGGTGCATTGCAAAGCCTGAAGGGCATGACCAACCACTCAAACAATCCGTGTTTTATCTTAAATGCAGTTTTCCAAATGTCATCTTCCTACAATTCTTATTTGATGATATCCACTATGCAAGTCTAACTTAGTGAAATAAATTGCATGTTTTAACTGATCAAGTAAATCATCAATTTGGGGAAGAGGATACCTGTTCTTTATCATTATCTTGTTCAGGGCTTGATAGTCGATGCACATTCTCCAAGATCCATCTTTCTTTGGAACTAGAACAATTGGAGAACCACAAGGAGATGTACTAGGATAGATGACTCCTTTTTCCACCAACTCATGAACTTTCTTTTTGATTTCTTCACTCTGCAAAACTGATAAACGATACATGCCAATGTTTGGAAGAGGCACATCCTACTGCAATTGGATTTCATGTTGTATCTCTCTCTTAGGTGGAAAACCCTTTAGCTCCTGAAATAAGTCATCATAAGTAAAAACTATTTTGACCATCTCAATTTTATCCTCTAGATCACACCCCTTAAATGCTTCAATTTTTTCATCCTCTTTGGGTTTTACAAGCATTAATACAAATTTCTTACTGGAATTGACCAACCTTTTCATCTGACCAACATTAACTAGTGCAAGATTAGTCTTAACTTTGTGTGCACGTACAATGTATTCTATCCCATCCTTAAAGAGACGATACTTATTCTCCCCCCTATAAAAGATTGCTTTTCTATCATATAGATAAGAACTCCCTAACACAAGCCCACAAATATCCAAAGGGACAACATCTACTTCTACCTCATCAACAAAGTTTGCATTAATAGAAAATTTCAATTTACATTGTTTTGTTACCTGCAGTTGAGCATCATTGCAAACCCATTCAAGCGGATATGGATTTGGATGAGGTGTTGTAGCTAGATTAAGTTTCTTTACCACCTCTTTAGATATTAAGTTGACTTGAGAACTTGTATCAAATAGTGTGTCAATCTTAGTGTGCTTAGTTACAACTCAAATATGAAATAATTCATTTCGTTGTTTATCAGCTTTAGGAGGAGTAGATACTTTACTTGTACTTGCACTTGCATTAGAAAAATTTGCATCAAAAGAGAGAGTTATACCTTTCCCTTTACCTTGGACCCCAACAACAACAATCTGTGTTTCATCTCTAGAGTCAGATCCAAGATCTTGTTGAATCACTACAATAGTCTTCTGCTTGCCTTTATTGCCTCCATATCTTTTCGACCTTAATTTGAGATGTAGCTTCCAACACTTCGAATCATCATGCCCCTCTTTTTTACAATGGGAGCATGTGGTCTTATCACCCTCCTTCTTAACTGTAGCTATCTTCTTCCATTTTCCTTTATCTTTATCTTTTTCTTCACCCTTAGACTTCCCCTCAGACTTAGATGGTTTCTTTGAGAAATTATCACTAAAAGTGTTCTTACCCCTTGACTCTAAATGAGTAGCTTGGACTGGTACTTTGTCTAGATTATTAGGACTCAACATTAGAGTAGTATGCCTTAGGTAAGAATGAAAACCATCTATTTACTTGAGTAATGTATCCTAAGTATACAATGGGACATTTAAAGCAATAGCCCATTTTCTAAACTCATGGGTGTAATCTTGGATAGACTAACCCTTACCTTGCCTAAAGGTTTTCCAATTCATTTTTAATTGTTGCATATAACCTAAAGGATAAAACTATTTTTTAAGGGTAGAAACAAATTCCATCCAAGTAATATTGACCTTACCATGACGAGAAATTTCCTCCCAAGTCCTACTCTCCCACCAGGTGAGAGTTGTACCTCCCAACCAGAGAGTGGATAACTGGATTATAGAAGCATCTTATGTTAGGCCTTGAATCCTATAATACACTTCTACCTGCTGGATCTAATCATCTAACTTTTCAGAATCTAACTCACCACAGTACTTAAGCAATTCAAATTTTACATCCAGTTTAATAATAGGCTTAGACTTGCTTTTGAAAGGATTAATAGTAGTAGAAGAGGAAGAAGAAGAAGGGGAAGATGGAGAAGAAGGGGAAGATGGAGGAGATGGAGCTTTTGGATATTTTTCTTCTTTGTCCTTTCAATCTTCCTTCTTTTCTCGTTTCGATGAACCTCCCTTTTCGTGATTCTTCTTTTTCACATAAAGCTCTTCCACCATAGCCTTCATGTCAAGAAAGGCTCATTGAAAAGGCTTATCATCAAGCTCTTGCTCAATACTTTTCCCAACTTTAGTTTCTTCCATTGTTGGAAAATTCCTTCATTTTCCGATCTCAGGATTGTATTCTTCAGGTTCACCTTCACCTCTTTGTTTCCTGGAACATGTTAGTATCCAATTCTGCAATACTAGTCACGCAAAGCTCTGATACCAAACTTGATTTGTTTTACGAATCTATGACAATAGCATTGAATGTGTAACAATTACAATTTAAGGAATCCAAATTACTTAATCAAAATTAACACATGAACATGATTAAATAATGAAAATAACAAAGTGATAAAATTCAGAATGAGAGAAAAGAGAGAGAGAACACAAACAAAATTGATAACAAAGTTCCTCGTAAGAATGACTACGTCTCTGGGCTCCTCTCAAATGAGTGGATTGTTCGATTAATTCTCCAGAATAACAATTACAAAATCTGGCATAGGTTCTCCTTGGTATAAAGAAATTTTGAATAACTCCTCCAAAGTGCACAAGAACAATCTCCTTGAAAGCACAAGAAAGAGAAAAATTTCACCAAGATAATTCTCCCAAGTCACCACTTACCCAAAATCCTAAGCTACCCACCCTTTTTATACAAAAAAATTACTCAATGTGGTCTTCAATCAAATGATTTTCAAATATCTCCCAAAATCCCTTTTACATAGTAAAATACTTGAAAATCCCCCCATTTACATATAAGAATCATAATTAATCTCCTATATTTTATTTGAGCCCATCAAATTTCACATTTCAGGCTTTTATTGTTGTAGGAGATTTTTATTTTTAATCCTTAGAAGGATTTAGGAGGTTTGATTATTTTGCAATTGGAGGGAATTGTTTAAATTAAGGGCATTCAGTTTTTTGAACTTTAACAAAATGAAACAAGCTCCTATAAAATATCGAGAGTATGTGGTGGCCTATTGGTAGCTATCATTTTACACGGCGGGGAGGTCAACCCCCCAACCATTCATTTTTAAAGCCAATTTCAAATTATAGCATAACAAAAGGAACCGCTGGCATATTGTTTGTTGAGGAAGGTCCGCAGCGGAACGGTGGATGCACGAGCTATTTGTTGGGAGGTTAGGTGTTTGAACCTCCTCCCCATTCTTTTAGCAAATGGTTGAACGGTCTGTCGATAAGGGAACCATGTGTTGCACTGGGAGGGTTCCATGTGGTGAGATATGATTCGTCCACATAAACACACCATC
>VDFB02233787.1:161402-226963 GCA_007258455.2 Sequoia sempervirens | reverse complement strand
TCTTGGGTCTCTTAGTCCCTCTATACCTCCCACCCTACCTAGAAAATTCTCTCTTAGTCCCTCTCTCTCCCTCTCAAGTCTCCCCCTCCCTCTATCCCTCCCAACCCCCCTCTCTCTTAGGTCTCTCCCTTGGGAACCCTACCTAGATAAATCTCTCTCTCTCTCTCTCTCTCTCCCATGTCTCTCTCTGGTCTCTCTCACTCTCTATCTCCCTCTCATTTCTTTCTCATTCTCTTTGTCTCCCTTCTCTCTCTTAGGTCTCTCCCTTGGGAACCCTACCTAGATAAATCTCTCTCTCTGGTCTCTCTCACTCTCTATCTCCCTCTCATGTCTTTCTCATTCTCTTTGTCTCCCTTTGAAGTCTCTCTCTCTCTCTCAAGTCTCTCCCTCCCACCCTAACTAGATAAATCTCTTTCTCTCTCTCAGGTCTTACCCTCCCTCTATCTCTCACACCCCCTCTCTCTATCTCACTATATATTAATATATACTAAATAATATTAATATAATATATAATATTCAATACATATTATATATAGTATATAATATACTATATAAAATATATGTAGTATATAGTATATAATATAATAATATATAATATAATATATAATGTAATATAATATATAATACATAATATGCAATATATAATATATTAGTAAATATTAGTATATTAGTATATATTAATATATTAAATATTATGTATTATAAATAATAGAAGTAACGGATATCCATTTCAAATGAATATCCATTTTAAATGGATATCTATTTCAAATGGATATCCATTTTAAATAGATATCTATTTCAAAAGGATATCCATTTTAAATAGATATCCATTTTAAATAGATATCTATTTCAAATGGATATCCATTTTAAATAGATATCCATTTTTTCTGACAAAATTAGTTGGCTCAGGATTTGGTTCGTGATTACCAAACATGGAAAGTCAACTCAAAAAACATGTTTACAAAATTTCCTTAGCTTTTTGAAGTTCGCCTTGTGGCTGGCGACTTTTTTTTATCCATATTTGATGAAACAAAAAGGGTTTATAGAAAAAAAGTCATATTTCCACCAATATAATATATGCCTTATTTTGAATTTAATAAATAATTATTATTGATTTTCTACATACATTACGACTAAAGTCCTAATTGATAGGCTGATTAAAAAACTTCTATAATTTTCAAACTATTTCACATTTTTCGAATCCAAAAGATGTGTCACATTCTATGCTTCACATACTATAGGATAAAAAAAATTGAATATCATAAATTTTTGACCAAGTTATGGTGGTGATACAAACACGTTTTAATAATTTTGAAATGTTCTAATAAAAAAATCTTAACTAATTATTTACATGCAAAAAGATTACAAAAAAAAATCTAGCACATTTGAGCATGTGTCCTCTACATATATTGAAAGTTTTAGAATTTTTTTTTATTTTTTTCTTGTACTTAGGGTGGTCAGAGATACCTCTGCTTTTTATCCTTTTCTTGAAAATTTAGTACCATTGCACTGAAATTTCAAATTTTTTTGCAAAATAGATTTTCTTTTTTCCAAAAAAGGACTAGTAGCCTAGAAACTACATTTAATTTGCTACAATTTTTTTTTAACATATTTTTCAAATTATGTTAATAACCTATTCAAATTTTTATGTCAAGTTGCCTAACTCTATTTTTCTAAATTTTCATTGCCACTTAGGGGCCTAGTTTGGACCCCCATGATCCTGCACTAACCCCAATTTGCATCTATATATGCACTCAAGGAGAAGTTAGTGTCCTTTGGATACCACAATCCATAGTCAAGAGTTCCCTTCAAGTATCTAAATATCCTGTTCACAACTGCAACATGAGATTCTCTGGGATCTTCTTGATATCTTGCCACAAGACAAACTACATGCATGTTATCCAGTCTAGTAGCAATTAGATATAGCAATCCTTCAATCATTGATCTATATTTGATCTAATCTGTCTTAGGAGATTCATAATTTTTGCTCAACTTACAACAAGTAACCATAGGGGTGGATACTAGTTTAGATTCCTCCATTCCAAACTTCTTTCCTTGATTTATTTTGACTGTGAAATGAAATACCTTTTTTTGATTGACTGATTTGTAATCCAAGGAAGAAATTCATCTCTCCACACATTGACATCTCAAACTCTTTTTGCATTTCCTCTAAAAAATTATTGCACATATCTTCATTTCCTCCAAAGATAATGTCATCCACATACACTACCATAATCAAGATTTTTTCTCCTTTAACTTTGAAATACAGATTGTTATTTGCAGTACCTTTCACGTATCCTTGCTACAAAAAGTACTTATCTAACCTTGCATACCAAGCTCTATGAGATTTTTTGATTCCATAGAATTCCTTCTTCAGTTCGTAGACCATATCAACATCATTTGATAACTGAAATCCATTTGGTTGTTCAATGTATACCTCTTCTTCCAACTCACCATTCAAGAACACAAAATTTACATCCATTTGATAAAATTTGAAGTTTTTATATGCTGCAAAATCTAAAAAAATTCCAATGGCTTCCATACTTGCCACCAAAGAAAATGTCTCCTCAAAATATATTTCTTCTACTTGTGAGTAGCCTTTACACACAAGTCTAGCCTTGTTTCTGACAAATTTTCCATCCTCTTTTAGTTCTTTCTTAAAAATCCATTTAGTTCCTATCACATTCTTGTTTGTTGGTATTGGGAAAAATTTCGAAGTCTGATTCTTCTCAAATTGTACCAATTCTTCTTTCATAGCCTTGATCCAATTCTCATCTTTGTATACCTCAGTCACTATTTTAGGTTCTAATTTTGAAAGTAAAAATAAATTTACCTATTCCTTTGTCATAGTTACTTTTATCCTTGTCAACACACCTTTTCTCTCATCTCCAATGATTTTATCTTCAGAATAATTCTTCTACACATACTTAGGAGTCTTAGGGATCTTTTCTATAGCTTCTTCCTCTTCAACTATTATCTCTTTTTCCTTCTCTTTATCCTTTTCTTCTTCATTGCAAGGGGATTCATTAGATTCATATCCTTCTATCAGTACTGAACTTTGCAATGGTTCTTTATCCACCTTAACACTTGCATTTTCAACAATCTTCTTCAACCTTTTATTATAGCATCAATAAGCTTTGCTTCTTGTAGAGTATCTAAAAAATATTCCTTCATTAGATCTTGCATCAAACTTTCCTAAGTTTTCTTCATCTCTTTTGATATAGCATTTGCTTCCAAAAACTTTGAAGTATTCACAGTGGAGGTTTACCATACCATAACTCATAGGGATTCTTTGAACTATTCACTTTTGCTTGACCGCTATTAATAATGTAGACTATAGTATGAATTGCTTCTCTCTAATAGACATCCGATAGATTTTCTTCCTTCATCATTGTCCTAGCAACTTCTTAAATTGTTATATTCTTCCTCTCCATAACTCCATTCTACTGAGGAGTTCTAGGGGTTGATAAATTACTTTTTATTCCATGATCTTCATAAAGATTGTTAAACTCATTTGAAGTAAACTCACCACCTCTATTAGATGTCAAGCATTTGATTTTCACATCCATTTCATTTTATACCATAAACTTAAATTCTTTAAACTTATCTAGAGCTTCTAATTTTTATTTAAGAAATGTCACCCAAGTCATTCTAGAATAATATTCAATTAAAAAAATGAAATAGATGTCACCACATGATATATCTATTTGTCTCTCTTTGTCTCTCTTTGTCTCTTTCTCTTTGTATGTATGTCTATCAGTCTCTATCTATCTCTTTATCTCTCTCTGGTCTCTCTTTGTCTCTCTATCTCTATCTCTCTCTATCTCCCTCCCTCTCAAGTCTCTCTCTCTTTGTCTCCCTCCCTCTTAGGTCTCTCTCCCTGTGTCTCTGTCTCTCTCCCCCTCCCTCCCTTCCACCCTCTCTCTCTCTTGGGTCTCTCACTTCCTTTATTCCTCCCACCCTACCTAGAGAACTCTCTTAGTCCCTCTCTCTCCCTCCCAAACCCATCTCTTCTCAATTATCTCTCTATCTCTCTCCCTCTCTCCCTCTCCCTCCCTCTATCCCTCCCACCCTCTCTCTCTCTTGGGTCTCTCACTCCCTCTATACCTCCCACCCTACCTAGACAACTCTCTCTTGGTGCCTCTCTCTCCCTCTTAGGTATCTCTCTCCCTCTATCCCTGCCACCCCCTCTCTCTCTTAGGTCTCTCCCTTGGGAACCCTACCTAGATAACTCTCTCTTAGGTCTCTATCTCTCTCTTTCTCTTCCAAGTCTCTCTCATTCTCCATCTCCCTCTTAGGTCTTTCTCATTCTCTTTGTCTCCCTCTCAAGTCTCTCTCTCTCTCTCTCTCAGGTCTCTCTCACTCTCCATCTGCCTCTCAAGTCTCTCTCTCTCTCAAGTCTCTCCCCTATCTCTCACACCCCCTCTCTCTATCTCACTATCTCACTATATATGTACTATAATGTAGTATATAATATCTACTATGTATTAAATATATTATATAATATATTAATATATATTACATAATATTAATATAATAATATTCAATATAGTTTATAAAGTACTAAAATATATGTAGTATATAGTATATAATATAATATAATATATAATACATAATATGTAAAATATAATATATATAATATATTAGTATATAAGTATATTAGTATATATTAATATATTAAATATTATGTATTATAAATAATAAAAGTAATGGATATCCATTTTGTTTGAAAAAATTAGTAGGCTCGAGATTGCCAAACTCGGAAAGTCAACTCAGAAGAAAATGTTTACAAAATTTCCTTAGCTTTTTGAAGTTCTCCCTTGTGGCTGACGACTTTTTTCTTATCCATATTTGATGAAATAAAAAGGGTTTATAGAAAAAATTGTCATCTTTCCACCAATATAAGATATGCCTTATTTTGAATTTAATGAATAATTATTATTGATTTTCTACATACATTACGACTAAAAACTGATTGATAGGTTGATTAAAAAAATTCAATAATTTTAAAACTATTTCACATTTTTCAAATCTAAAAGATGTGTCACATTCTATGCTTTGCATACTATAGGATAAAAAAAATGAATTTCATAAATTTTTGACCAAGTTATGGTGGTGAGACAAACACATTTTAATAATTTTGAAATGTTCTAATAAAAAAATCATAACTAATTATTTAAATGCAAAAAAATTACAATTTTTTTTTTGGCACATTCGGACATGTGTCCTCTACATATATTGAAAGTTTTGGAATTTTTTTTTTTTTCTTGTACTTAGGGTGGTTAGACATACCTCTTCTTTTTATCTTTTTCTTGAAAATTTAGTACCACTACATTGAAATTTCATTTTTTTTGCAAAATAGATTTACTTTTATCCAAAAAAGGACTAGTATCCTAGAAACTAAATTTAATTTGTTACAAGTTTTTTTTTAACATATTTTTCAAATTACCTATTCAAATTTTTATGTCAAGTTGCCTAACTCTATTTTTCTAAATTTTCATTGCCACTTAGGTGCCTAGTTTGGACCCCCATGATCCCACACTAACCCCAATTTGCATCTGTATATGCACTCAAGGAGAGGTTAGTGTCCTTTGGATACCAAAATCCATAGTCCAGAGTGCCCTTCAAGTATCTAAATATCCTCTTCACAGCTGCAACATGAGATTCTCTGGGATCTTCTTGATATCTTGCCACAAGACAAACTGCATGCATGATATCCAGTCTAATAACAATTACATATAGCAATCCTTCAATCATTGATACGTATTTGATCTGATCTATCTTAGGAGATTTATCATTTTTTCTCAACTTACAACTAGTAACCATAGGGGTGGATGCTAGTTTATATTCCTCCATTCCAAACTTCCTCAACATTTCCTTGACATATTTTGACTATGAAATGAAAATACCTTTTTTTGATTGACTAATTTGTAATCCAAGGAAGAAATTCATCTCCCTACACATTGACCTCTAAAAAATTATTGCACATATCTTCATTTCCTCCAAGATAATATCATCCACATACACTACCACAATCAAGATTTGTTCTCCTTTAACTTTGAAATATAGATTGTTATTTGTAGTACCTTTCATGTATCCTTGCTACAACAAGTACTTATCTAACCTTGGATACCAAGCCCTACGATATTTTTTGAGTCCATACAATGCCTTCTTCAATCTGTAGAACATATCAGCATCATCTGATAACTGGAATCCTTTCGGTTGTTCAATGTATACCTCTTCTTCCAACTCACCATTCATGAACATAGAATTTACATCCATCTAATAAAATTTGAAGTTTTCATATGCTGCAAAATCTGAAAAATATCTAATGGCTTCCATCCTTGCCACCAGAGAAAATTTCCCCTCAGAAGATATTTCTTCTACTTGTGAGTAGTCTTTACACACAAGTCTAGCCTTGTTTCTGACAAATTTTCCATCCTCATTTAGTTCATTCTTAAAAATCCATTTAGTTTCTATCACATTATTGTTTGTTGGTATTGGGACCAATTTCGAATTCTGATTCTTCTCAAATTGTTCCAATTCTTCTTTCATAGCCTTGATCCAATTCTCGCCTTTGTATACCTCAGTCACTATTTTAGGTTCTAATTTTGAAAGTAAAAATAAATTTACCTGTTCCTTTGTCATAGTTTCTTTTATCCTTGTCAGCACACCTTTTCTCTCATCTCTAATGATTTTATCTTCAAAATAATTCTTCTACACATACTTAGGAGACTTAGGGATCTTTTCTAAAGCTTCTTCCTCTTCAACTATCATTTGTTTTTCCTTCTCTTTATCCTTTTATTCTTCATTGCAATGGGATTCATTAGATTCATATCCTTCTATCAATACTAAACTCTATAGTAGTTCTTCATCCACCTTAACACTTGCAATTTCAACAATCTTCTTCAACCTTTTATTATAGCATAAGTAAGCTTTGCTTCTTGTAGAGTATCGAAAAAATATTCCTTCATTAGATCTTGCATCAAAATTTCCTAAGTTTTCTTCATCTCTTTTGATATAGCATTTGCTTCCAAAAAATTTGAAGTATTCATAGTGGATGTTTACCATACCATAACATATAGGGATTCTTTGAACTATTCACTCTTGCATGACCGCTATTAATAATGTAGGTTGTAGTATGAATTGCTTCTCTCTAATAGACATCCAATAGATTTTCTTCCTTCATCATTGTCCTAGCAACTTCTTAAATCATTCTATTATTCCTCTCCCCAACTACATTCTATTGAGGATTTCTAGGGGTTGATAAATGCCTTTTTATTCCATGATCTTCACAAATATTGTTAAACTCATTTGAAGTAAACTCACCACCTCTATTAGATGTAAAGCATTTGATTTTTACATCCATTTCGTTTTCTACCATAAACTTAAATTCTTTAAACTTATCTAGAGCTTCTAAGTTTTCTTTAAGAAATGTCACCCAAGTCATTCTAGAATAATCATCAATCAAAAAATGAAATACATGTCACCACATGATCTTCTTATTTTGGTAGGTTTGTATAGATTTGTATGCACCAAATCCAAAGAACCTATAGTAGAATATTCTTTTGTATTGAACCTCTTCTTTTTTTGCTTTCCCACTTGACATTTTCCGTAGATTGCGTTGATAGGCTTTGTAATCTTTGGAAGATCTCTCTCAAAATTAGTTGAACTGATCTTCACTAGGCTATCAAAATTTATGTGCTCCATTCTTGTATGCCATAGCCAACTTTCATTGATTTGAGACATAAAGCACTTAGAACCACTACCTTTGA
Organism: Sequoia sempervirens; assembly: GCA_007258455.2. NCBI lineage: Eukaryota > Viridiplantae > Streptophyta > Pinopsida > Cupressales > Cupressaceae > Sequoia > Sequoia sempervirens. The sequence continues at coordinate 219,188 of VDFB02233787.1, read as the reverse complement.
GTTGATAAACATTACCTTCTATCCTTGTTCCAACAACCATAGTACCATATATTCCTTTTCTAATTTCACAACCATCATCTTAAAACACAAGATAATGTCCTATGCTACACATTTTTCCTACACTTAGAAGATTATGTCGAAGACCCTTGACATAAATAACATCATATATTTTATGCTTTCCATCAAAACTAATTGAACCCTTTCCAAAAATCTTAGCAGATGTATCATCACCAAACTTAACAAGACCACCATCATACTTTTCAAGCTTAACAAACTTACTCTTATCACTTGTCATATGATTTGAGCATCCACTATCAATGATCTAGTAATTCCTCCTCTTGCATGAAAAGAAGTCAACATAGTTCCTTCAATGTTGTGGCCTATTATTGGAGCACTTGCATTCACACATCTTTTGTTATTACCAAATTAGTTCCAAATTTTAGAGCCGTGAAAAAGAATTCATCACTTTCCTCATTAGGATAGTTATATTATTCATCATTAGACACACCATTGTCTCTTTAAACATAATAACTCTTCTTGAAAATTTTTCCTTTATGATCCTTAGGTTTTCCATTTGAAACTTTTATTACACATTTAGAAGCATAATGATCTATATTTCCATAGTTGAAACATTTAAAGGGTAACTTACCTCTGTATTTTCTAGTGCCCTTTTTCAATCTCCTTACAAAATTTTCTTCCACCTCATCAAGATCATCTAGATCTGATTCATCATCATTTTCTACTTTGCACACTTTAAAGGCAATTTCTTTATTTGTAGTATCTTGACCAAAATCTCTCATTTCAAAAGAAGTTAAAGCACCATGCATCTAATCTCTAGAATAATTATCCATATTATGAGCTTCCTCAATAGAAAAAACTTTAGAGCTATAATATTTAGGAAGAGTTCTTAATACATATTTCAAAAATTCGCTTTCCTCTAGCTTTCCACCAAGACCATTGATGGCATTGACAACTTCATCAAATATAAGCATATAGGAAGTAATATATTCATCTTTAGATATTCGTAGGGTTTCAAATTTGGCTTTGTAGTTCAACATCTTTTCTTGCTTGACCTTGTCATCTACTTCATAAATGCTTTGAAACTTTTTCTAGACATCTTTTATAGATTTTAGGCTTATTACCTTTCTAAGTTTAGAATTAGAAAGACCACTCAAGATAGCATTTCTTTCGTTACCATTGCTCTCATATTCCTTGATTTCATCATCACTTGTCAGACCATTAGCAGACATAGTGTATCATTTCTCAACTGACTGCTAGACACCGAGTCCATGAGAGACTAGAAAGGACTCCATCCTAGCTTTCTAATATGTATAATTCATCCCATCAAACATAAGAGTTTTGACACCCTTCCTATGTGCCATAAAAATCTACCTCAAGCAATTAAGCTTCTTCTGGGAACCACAACTCTGATACCAATTGTTAGATGCATAGGAAAATTAAGAGGGTCGTGAATAAGTTGTATACTTAAAAACTTTCAAACCCTCAATATCTTTTCAAACCTTTATTGATCATTAAACCCTTATCATGCATTCGAAAAATGTAAACATATGCCAATAATGCAAACACTTCCAAACTCATAAGAATACTAGATTTACATGGAAAAATTAAGAAGGGAGAAACCATTATGATTATTAGCTCACATATATATGAATTACAACATCAAATACAATTAGGCTCACTACCAAGGGCTCATTGCCCCAAAAAAGAAGAAAGGCTCACTATCTAGTGGCTCACTACCAAGAAGAAAGAGATAGCAGAAGACTATTACAAAGAGATTCACTATCTCAAGGAAACAAGAGAAATCCACCATTGAAACTTTATGCTATCCACAACCTTTGGCTCACTACCTCTAGCAACTCCAATCACACTACAAATGTAGACCCTTTTGATCACTGCATTGGAGTCATAGGCATTAAGCTCAAACATAAATCACCAAAATTAATCAATTTCAAATCTTTCAAACACCTTCTACACATCCACATTCATCTCCAACAATTTTCCTTGCTTATATACCATCCTCAACCTAAATAATCCCAATTAGGTTGGCCTTAATGAATTATATGCACCTAAACCATGCAATGCCAAAATAGGTTAGCACCAAACACCTACACAGTGGAAAGAAGTGGAAGACCACATGAAGAGTTAACTAAGAACCAAATCCACATCACCATACTACTCAAAACATTCATAATCCATGAGGTACCTCTGCAAATAGCACTAGCACACCAAGTTGGCCAAACCTAAACTAACATTATAAGTGACCACATACATGCTTCTCCAAGTCACAAAGACCACAAAAAAATTATTCACAACATCCACACAACATATTAAAAAATTCCAACATCATCAAAATATTCTATAACTCTGCCACAACCACCTAAAACTAAGGACACCATTATTCTGTGTAACTAGAAACACTGCCACAAAACATAACTTATTAACCAATCTTACAGAACGCCTCAACACCTGAAACCTCAAGGGAAGGAAGTTACAAAAAATATAATCTCATTCCCAAATTTATAAGACAAGAAACCTCACTATGGCGAAATGCAGAGCAATCTCATTTCTCCCAGACAACCTTCTATATAGATAGACAAACTTTCAAACACAACTTTCAGTGCAAAACGATCAAAAACTTGAAAATATGGATATAGAATCTATGAACACCTCTAATCATCATATCCAAACCACACAAGCATATATTTATCCATGAAGAAATACATAACACAACACTAAACACACCTTTGTTATACTACACACTCTTTTATTCATTTTTTATCAAAATAACTTAGAAACCAAATGAACCAGCTATAACTACAACACTTACTCATTCCATACATCAATGACAACATTGATGATAACACCACAACATAGTGCAACACATACCAACAATCTCCCTAACCAACTCAGGCTTCCAACAAAATCTACAACTATACTATAGGTTGACAAAAATGACAACATCAACAACATTGTGTTGACATCAATGACAACACCATAACTCAAAATTACAACATAATTTTTAAGGTAGTGTATACTAAATATTTATTTATTTAAAATATTTAATACATTTCATTATAGTGTCCATATAATCTTGTAGTCAAGATAGTTGTGTGATTGTAATTATGATAAATTCTTTCGCTATAATTTATCTAGAACAAATAGTTAAATAATAAAATCCTAGGATTTGGAGGTGGGACTAGAATAATAAATATAAAATTAAATTTATGGAATCAAAGTAATTTAAATGTGATACTCATTTAAATACTAATGATATAATTTATTGCTAAAGATGCTAGGAATTAATTGATTAATACATTGAAACTTAGGGCCTTGATTAGATAATTTACATCTCAAAACATATAAATTTATTAGTTCCTGCCAAAGGCAGGTTTGTTGAACATCTGGAATACTAAGAGGGGGGGGGGTGAATCAGTATTCCATAAAACCATATTAAAATCCATTTAAATATTATCTTAATTCTGACTGAATCAACAAGAAGGAACATAGAAAAAAATCAATGCAACCATACACATGAACACTAATATTTTTAAGTGAAAAACCCAAGAAGGGGAAAACAACGATGAGGGTTAACTCACAACATATTATATCCGGATATAAAATATTAGAGGGCTCACTACTAGGACTCACTATCTTTGAAAAGGCTCATTGCTTGAGTACAAAAGATGGCTAACCGCCAAGATACAATGATAGTAGCTCAGTGCCAAAAGATTGAACTGATAGAATACACCTTCAATGTGAAGGGTTTAGTTCCACTGAAGCTCGAAATATGAAGTACTGCCTCACATAGTAGTCGCTCAACAAAACTGCATTGATCAAAAGTGATAAAGCATTTAGGTAGATCTTCAGACACCTCTTAATCCTTTTCATACTCAAACTTACTTATTATTTCACATTTGTTGCTCATGTGTGTCCTCCGCTACTCATGCTCTTCTCATTCCTCAAAAAATCTTATATATATAAAAGTATAGCTTAATCATCAATTAGGTCGGCCTAATTAGATGAAAACAAAATAATCAAAACTTCCTTTTTTGGCACCATATATGATTTAAAAAATTTATCCACATAGTGCATTATACCAAGTGGGCTATCATCCATAAAGCATAAATAGTCTTCATAAAGTATTGCATACGCTAAGTTGGCCAAGACTAGAACACAATTCTCCAAACCAACAAATAATCCTCAAAGAAAACACCTTCCAGATCTGAGAACACATTAATTTCTCATCATACTACCAACGTAGAGACTATCAAAAAAATCACAGCATAAGAATGTTTACCTTAATGGAATGCAGAGTCTCCCACACAGTATGCCAAGCAAGGAACATCAATAGAATACAAATTTGAACTCTGTTAGAGATAAATTTCTGCTCACAACAAAAGACGTCTCAAGATCCAACATATAATAATCCGAATGAGTCAAGAAAACATGGTTAAGAGATTAGAGTCATATCAGATCTTGCGGTAAATTCCAAACTCAAATACCAACACATTGATCCATGATAAAAGGGTATTATTGGCAGATAAAAACATCCGGTAAACCAAGTAGACTTCCCATATAGTTATCACCATGTTGACATCAATGAAACCATAGGAAAAACCAACACAAACCATCCATACTTCATGCTCATGTTGCAAGGCTCCCAATAATCTCCCCCTTTGGCATTGATGGCAAAATGCATGACAAAAAAAACTTTCAAGTATATTGCAACTAAATGTTCTAAATACTCCCCCTATAAAAATTGTTCTTCACAAAAATGTTTTTCCTCTATCTCTCTATCTCTCTACCTCTTTATCTCTCCCCCTTTCACATCAATGACAAAGGAAGGGGTATGGTATATATGTATATATGCATCAAAGTGTAACCAAAAAGACATGAACACATAATTGAATTAACCTGAAGAAGAACCTTTGAGACTCTCTAGGATAGCCTTCCACGACACTTTACCTTCTTCCCATGAACCTTTTTCACTTACAAGAGTCTTGCAAAATAGCTCAAGCTCAGTTAAGGACTTTATACCATCTACTAAAGTATTGGGACTAAGATTAATATCTGATAATTCACCAATATAGCCAAGAGCACTAGAAATAAAAGAATGTCTGAGTTTAATCATGTCTCTAAGTGCCACAAACTTCTTGATAACATTTGTCATTTGATCATGTAGAGAAAATAATTTTTCCCGAAGCTGCATAATATAGGACCACCTCTGATTATCTTTATCTTCTGCTAACTTGTATGTATCTTCCCGAGTGCTCATCTAGGACTCACTCATCCTTATCTCATTTCTTATATCTAGTGTACTGCCAGACCAATCTAGAAAAAAAGAAAGTAGTTCTTATGCCTCTTCTTCACAAAATTGTACACTCTCCAATTCCTTCAACACAACTATGTGCATTCACACATTTTCCTTTGATATCTTCTAAATTTACTTCATCGGACCTAATTCCAATAGGCACTTCACGTCTAGAGATGTAGACCTTCAAAGAATCAATCATGCCACAGAGATTCTCCACAACAGAAATAGATGAATCAAAATTAGCACTAGGAATAACCTTCTGCAATTCTTCCAAAGCTCTCTGAATATTTATCCTTTCATGCTCATGTTAAAGCTCACTTCCTTCTGCAACTTCTATCTTAAGAACACTCTTCCTTTTCTTCCATGTTTCGGTCACACTACCAAAGGTACCTTCTACATTGAGATTCTTAGGGATTTCCAAAATAATTTTAGCATAATTATCAACTTCAGCCTCTTACACTTCATAATCCAATCCATATATCCAAACTAACCTTGGTTCAACTGCTTCCATGTGACAAAAATCTATAGACACAAGAAAATTTATGCTTTTAGAGTACCTTTCAACAACACTTACTAGAATCCTAAACCTTCTATTCATCCTCATTTGAAATGTTCCGAAGAATGTAGCAAGGGAAGTCTCTTGTGCATTTGAACTACCGAGTTTTATCATGAATTTCCTAATTTGATGGGAAATAGGCACTAAATCTAATCATTCTATCCTTCCTATTACCAGTAACTCTCTCAAAAAGTAAAAGAGCAAATAAACAACCAAATTTCCATACTAGAATGTATTCTTCTTTCTCTTCTTTATTTTCTTTATATTCTTCAAAATATGTATATGAAGTAATTCACACAAATCATAATCCATACCTCTTTTAACCATATCAACAATAGTATGTACAACAACAGTAGAAATTGTAAGGTCATTATTAAGGATACAAACTTTGTGATCGATGACCATAACAACATACCATATTACCGGATCAACAATTGACCTCAAATCAATCTCTTTCCCTTCAAAGTTCACAATGGTAACCTCAATTATCTCTTTCTCATCCATAGCCTTCTGTTTGGGAACTAGTCCAGAGGAACACAAACTAGTTACATCTCTAATAGTTTCTCTGGTAATCAAATATGCCTCATCAATCCATAAAGATTCATCATGAATTTTGCTCAACACTATTCGAATATACTTCTTCTCAAATTCAAACAAAGGAACTTTCGTCCAAACATCCAACTTCTCAACTAATACTCTGTAGGCATCATTGTTCTCTTTCAATTCACTTTCCCAAAGCATGCTCAACTAAATTGATGAAATCTCTTCTACCTTTCTGTGAACAAATGCATAGATATCTTCTATGGGAAACACTCGAAGGGATGCAAGAGAATGCACTAAAAAAATCTTCTGACACATTCCTCAAATATCTCTTCAAACTGACGTGTACTTTATTAGCACTATTCACAACCTTTGAATTATCCATAGTAATAAAAATGAAAGATTGTGCAAATAGGAATACCTCTGTAAATGCCAGCAAGAAATGTATAGATATCCTTCTTCCAGAGCTTACTTTGAATCTGCTTGATTTCTTCTTCAAACCATGAAACTCTGAATTTCTTTCTAAACTTCCTTTGCACGCTTCTCTGAAAATACATAAGCCTTTAGAATTATCTGAATTTATTCCTTCCATTCTGAATGATTTTGCAATAAATTCTTCAACTTGTAGGTAGATTTCCTTGAAAATTGTGCACGCCTCCACTCTTTCAAATTCTACAGACTTCATCCTTCACACATGCGACTGAGAAAAATAACTTAATCTTGTTACCAGATTAAATATACTTCTTTCATGATATGAAAAAAGTGTCGATGAGGGGGTTTATTAGATTTTCTGATAATTGCTCCCCCTTAGCCATTGCTTTTTCTTAGAAATTGATGGGAGTATCTGCATTAGAGGTTGACACAAATAAGACTGATCATTCCTTTCTCCAAATCCTTTTCATTTCCTTTCTTGCTTCTTCTAGATCAATTATTTGATCATTCTTCTTCACCAGATAATTATTTTTCTTTCTTCTGTAGTTATTACGAAGGTGTTCCAGATTGCTGCACTTACAACAAACAACATTCTTCTTTTCATTTTCTCTTTTATTCAACTAACCAAATTTATATCCATTCTTCTTGATCTTAGAATTTTTTTCAGAGAATAATAAAGAATCATTCATTTTACTTTCACAGTCCTTTTCCTTATGACCAAATTTCTTACAGGAATAACAAACACCATTGAAAGATAAATACCTTTTAGCATCATGTCACTTGACATGATTTTTTCTAGAATTGCTTCTTAGATCTTTGATTTGTCCATTTTTGTACCAAGTCTTCTTACCAATTGAATGCTTCTCTTTAGAACTCTGACCTTCCTCAAACCCTAAACCACTCTTATTCATTTCTGGTCTTTGAGAAGTAATCAATCTATCAAGCATCACCAAGCTTATCTTAAATTTGTCTTCAAAACTTCTTACCTTTTCTAGATCATACCTTAATATTTCTGCTTCTTCTTTATGTTTTATGCATTCGTCCCTCTTTCTTTGAATTTCAATTTCCTGACATTCTTCAGTTCTTTTCTTCTCATCCAATTGTTGTAGTAGGATAGAGATAACTTATTCTCCCTCAACCAATAGATCACATGCTTCAACACTTTTAATTTGCATCTTTTACATGCTTCATCAACTTGTCCTTCAAATCTTTCATTTCTTCTGAATATTTGACAGAGACTACTTCCAGAGGAAAAAATTTCTTATACTCAAATTATGGGACCTTCCTCACATTGTTAGGCTTCTTTTGAGGAACCAAGCTCTGATACCAATTGTTGAACATCCATAATACTGAGAGGGGGGGTGAATCAATATTCCATAAAACCATATTAAAATCCATTTAAAAATTATCTTAATTCTAATTGAATCAACAAGAAGGAACATAGAAACAAATCAATGCAGCCATACACATAAACACTAGGATTTTTATGTGGAAAACCCAAGAAGGGAAAAACCATGGTGAGGGTTAACTCACAATATATTATATTTGAATACAAAATATTATAGGGCTCACTGCTAGGAATCACTATCCTTGAAAAGGATCATTTCCTGAGTACAAAAGATGGCTAACCACCAAGATACAATGATAGTGGCTCACTGCCAAAAGATTGAACTGATAGGATACACCTTCAATGTGTAGGGTTCAGTTCCACTGAAGCTAAAAATATGAAGTACTGCCTCACACAGTAGTCACTCAATAAAATTGCATTGATCATAGCTGATAAATCATTTAGGCTTAGATCTTCACACACCTCTTAATCCTTTTTGCACTCAAACTTACTTCTTATTTCATATTTGTTGCTCATGTGTGTCCTCCTCCGCTACTCATGCTCTTCTCATTCCTCAAAATACTTATATATACAAGTATATCTTAATCATCAATTAGGTTAGCCTAATGAGATGAAAACAAAATAATCAAAATTTCCTTTGTCGGCACCATATATGATTTAAACATTTTATCCACATAGTGCATTATACCAAGTCGGCTATCATCCATAAAGCATAACTAGTCTTCAAAAAGTATTGTATACGCTAAGTCGACCAAGACTAGAAGACAATTCTCCAAACCAACAAATAATCCTCAAAGAAAACACCTTCTGGATCTGAGAACACATTAATTTCCCATCATACTACCAACATAGAGACTATCAACAAAACCACAACATAAGAATGTTCACCTTACTAGAATGCAAAGTTTCCCACATGCCAAGAAAGGAACAATAGTAGAATACAAAGTTGAACTCTGTTAGAGATAACTTTCTACTCACAACAAAACATGTCTCAAGATCCAGGAAAAAGCAATCTGAATGAGTCAAGAAAATATGGTTAAGAGATTAGAGTCATATTAGATCTTATAGTAAATTCTAGACTCAAATACCAACACACTGATCCATCGCAAAAGGGTATTATCGGAAGAGAACAACATCTAGTAAACCAAGTAGACTTCCCATATAGTTATCACCATGTTGACATCAATGGCAACATAGGAACAACCAACACAAACCATCCATACTTCATGCTCATGTTGCAAGGCTCCCAACAAAGTTACTATTGTAATCATTAGATTTTCTTTTCTTTTGTTGGGCTGACCAATCACATTGTGTAATTTGAATATATAGCTTTCTATTTCTATAGTTTTCATTTAATAACATATTTTTTATATCTTGAAATTATCATTTATCTATTTTTCTATTGGTAAGAGTAGTTGCATAATTTTTTTTTCATGCAATTTGAAAAATTAAGATGACATAGATAGAATTGAGCATATATTTTTGCTTGTGACAAGTGAATATTTTCACATTAAATGAAAATTGTTGGATATTTTCTAGCAAGCTGCTGACTCAATACAGTGGCATCAAAATCACTGAATGGGTGGTTAATGCATTAAATATCATAGCATGAAGCATTTTTTTGAGAATTTTCTAGGTTTTCTGGAGCATTCAATAGTTTGGAAAAGGAGTTGTAATTCTCTATTTTTGGAAATAACATTTTCATCCCACTTTGGTTCATCTATTGGGGAGTCAGAGGAAAATAGACATATTCTTTACATTTTTGTGTGTACCCAAAATCTTTACACAGGTGAGTCTACAGTTGGTTTCAATAACCATTTTAGTTGTATAGTAGTTGGGTTTTGTTATTTTTGTTTATAATTAAAACTGTGTTTTAGGGTTTTTTTTTGTTTGTTTCTATGATTTTATTCTACTGAGAATATCGAAGGGGTTTCCAGAAAGTCCTCGCATGAATGAGACTTCCTAATTTATTGCTAAATTATTGGGGAAAAGAGATTTGGATAGGAATTGTTAGCTTTTCTTGGTGAGTTAATTTGAAGTTGACAATGTGAAAAAATGTAGAGAGGGTTGTTATTTGCAAGATTTTCAATGTCCATAATATAGGGATATTTTTTTTAAAATTTTTCTGTCTTTTAATAAAAAACAATGATAAAACAACTCACCAAGGCTCAACCCATGACTTGGTGAGTCCTTGTACTCTGGCTTTTTTAGAAAAAATTCCTATTCAGTTGACTCTAGAAGCCTATAACATTAAACAACATTGGAACCAAGAGTACCTTAAATGTAGAAGTTTACTATATCATATGTCGATAACCTTGGTACAATCTGTATTGAGGAACAATCAGCTCCAAATCAGAACTTCCTATGTGACCTTCTATTGCAAGCTTGATCATTGAAATTTTATGGTTTGAAATTCAAAATGAATGATGGATTTGGGTTTCCTGCAATGACCACATTTCAATTACCCATAGAGCTCATTGTAGTTACCAAATATAATTATTTAAATCATGAAGTTAAAAGAAAATTCATTGCTATAGTGGTGGAACTTGTGAAGTATTACTTTCTTCTTGTACATTTTTGTTTAAAACCCCAAAGCTTGACAAGTTATAATCCTCTAATTTTTTGGACTAGTTTCTCTAAAGTCATTGAATGCACAAGTATGGAGAGAATCGAAGCAAGGAAAGATATCAGTACTATAAGAAACTAGTGTCGAGTCTCAACACATAACTGGGTAAGTATCAAAACCGTAACACATTCTATAAAAACCCTAATATATTTCTTTGGCCTCTCCAATGAAGGTATTGTAAATAAATGGTATGTTTCATGTATTTTTGTTTTTGCTTCAAGAAATCAGATTTTTCTTTGAGAATTTTTTAGTTATGCCTATTTTTGCAGGGGTTATCATTTCATTAGTGGAAAGGAAGGGAAAGGGAAGGAATTTAGTATTGTGCTCATTTATAAGGTATTTCATCATGTCACACCTTTAAGATTTTCCTCTCATCTCTCAATACAGATAAGTGGATTATTTTCTATTATTTTTTTTTTGCTTTAAAATGTGAGAGTTTACACTATCTTTATTTAAATAATACATTTTCAGTGGTTTGGATCTTTGGCTATTTTAAAGTTATATGATTTTGGGAAAATTTCATGACCACTTTCATTTTTATTTACATGCCATTAAACGATGATGTCTTGTATGCATTTGTTGTGTTTTTTGCTAAGAAGACATGCCTAAATAAATTTTTGAGACTCTTCCGGCCTTAGATCCTTCACCTAAAATTTCCCCCTTTAAATAGTTAATTTGTGTTTAGTGATAAAGAGGATAGTAGGACTTATATATCTTTATTCTACATGATCTAGATGTCTTTCAAGATCCCCAATTTTTCCTAGACATTTCATTAATATAATTATGCACCCTTTCCTCTGCCTATTAGTTTCGTACTTGTGTCTGCCTCTTAGTTTCTTTTGGTAGTTTCCCATCTTTAAAATAGGCTCAAATAAATCTCTCTAATGATATATTCCAATGTAGAGAGCCATAACAATAATAGTCTTCTTTAGTATTATATATCATGTAAAGTAATCAAATTAAACATTTTCTTCAAATATTTGAGGTTCACAAGTCCATTAGGACATTGTACAACAAGAAATTTTTACTAATATTATTTTAGGTGAATTTGTTTATGCATGAGCTTAATTGGGTCAAAACTTGGAATTCCTAAGTCTCCTAGTCTCATAGATATGAATGGTATCCATACATTAATGGGAGAATCTTTGCAAACATGAACTTGTCTTAGGCTTTCAAAGTAAGCATACAAGTTCTGAAAATGCCAAATATCGAAGCTATAACATCTTCACTAAATAAAATGCCATTGTGGTGCACATAAACATTAAAGTGTAAGAAAATGAATGCAGTAGTCGAAGATTTAAAGCACATAAATGTTCCTTCAAACTTAAGGGAAAAAATCTATTTGAGCACTCAAAAAACTAGAACTTTAAAGAGGCTCTTATAGGAAAAATGCAATACTCTAAGATTTAGAGCACTTAAATGTTTCTCTAAATATAAGAAAAAAGCCACTTGAGAACTAAATAAACCAATAATTTTAAAGAGAAAAAACTTTATAGCATTCATATTTCACCACATTTCCAAATTTTATGAAGAACAAAATCAAGCATCCTGAACAAAAAAATATCCACATGTTATTCAACTTGATGTGAAGCATCCACAAATAATGTATAAAATCGCTAGTCACCAACCAAAAATTTCCTTAGATAATGATTTATTTGCCTCCATGTAATTCATACTATCTTGTGCTCTTTCACATAGCAAGTGAAACCTCATCTTAGAATTTGTACTATAATAGATCATTTTGCATAAGTTGCACCCATATTATTTTTCCCTCTTCGTCTAGGGCACACAACTTTGTTACATATTTCCAATTAAGATAGTTCTAGTAGTCTCCTGCTTCCTTAGAAATTCATTTCCTTGCTCTATCCTAATTTATAAGTGAATAGTAAAAATGGATGACAAATTCATTTTCTATTATAGTTGCTTTGCATCTTGCTTTCCTCCCATTTCAATAGAAATTTCAAAGAGACAAAATGAAGGCACCTTGCCCCCTCTGAAAGGAAAAACCTATAATCCAGAAAAATAAATCTCAAATCTTCTTTAAAATGAAATGGTCTGATAATTGAAAATATTTGCATTCTTTGGTATTTCTAAAGTAAAAAAAATTGCTTCACAAGTTTCCTTTTTTGGGGGTGCAGGTTGTTGATTACTTGAATACAATAATTTTTTTTTATTTTACAAAATGCAATGGCAGATTTTGGCACAATTTTTCTTGCTTATAATTTATCGATGATACTTTGAAATGTAGTTCAACTTAACCGTGCCCTCCCAGGTCTCCAAATTGTATAATATTCTTATCCCTTATAATTTTTATTAACTAGTGTAGCTCTTTTCATCAGCTTTGTTGCTGTTTTTTCAACAACACATAAAATTGTTCTCAGTTTTCTAATTAGTTCTTCTAACAGGAACAAATACTTCTAATTGCAGGAATAGGCAAAGGTCCTTATCAGTTCAAGTGTAGCCAATTGTTTGATAATAAATTAGAAGGTGAGATTCTGGAATCAAGCTTCTCCTTTCTTTGCAAGGCATAAAAGATCTTGAATATAGTAAATGTAAACAAAGTTATAAAAAAGATAGAAATTTCATTCTCCCAATGTATGTAAAAATTATGCCTTCCAAAAAGTTGTAGAACATAAAAGAGAAGGTTGATTCAAGAATCTCACTTAATTGACTACACTTGTATTGATATGGTCATTTCTCTCTTGGTGCAATTAAAAGTATTCCTTCTTGTTATAAGGACTAGTTGGAAAAATGAGTACAGTAAATGATATATGCTATCTAGTTCATAAACATGAAACAATTCTTACCGACAAGCAGGTTACTATTGCAATCATTTGATTAGCAAAATGTTGTAGAGAGAAACATGCATTATTGTAATCATTTGATATGCAATGTTTTGTTGGGTTTTCCAATCACATTGTATAATTTTAATATATTTCTTTCTATTTCTATAGTTTGATATTAAGAGCATATTTTTTATTTTTACAAATTATTATTTATCTGTTTTCCTATTGGTAAGAGTAGGTGTATAATTTCATTAGATTTTTTTTTTTTGTTGAGCTGGCCAATCACATTATATAATTTAAGTATATTGCTTTCTATTTCTATAGTTTGCATTTAAGAACATATTTTTTATATCTAGAAATTATTATTTATTTGTTTCCCTATTGGTAAGAGTAATTGTATAATTAATTTTTTTTGTACAATTTGGAAAACTAAGATGATAGAAAGATTTGAGCGAATATTTTCACATTGAATGCAAATTGTGAGAGCTTCGTTGGTGGGCTGTCTTCTCAATACGATGGCATCAAAATCACTCAATGGGTGGTTAATGCATTAAGTGCCATAGCATGAAGCATTTTGTTTGAGAATTTTTTGGGTTTACTGGAGCATTTGAAGTAAAAAAAGTGGCATAAGGTAGAGCAAGAGCTCCCTACTATCCTTCATTTCTACTTGAATTTTGGAGCAACCAAGATTATGGTATCTGACAATTCAATAGTCTGAAAGAGAATTTATAATTCCTTGTTATTTGAAATAACACTTTCATCCCACTTTGGTTCATCTTAATTTTTGATATTTCTTTAAAAAAAGAAGGAAAATAAATTATACAACTACTCTTACCATTAGGAAAATAGATAAATAATAATTCCTAAATACAAAAAATATGCTCTTTTCATCAAATTTATTGTTGTTTTTTTAGAAACACATAATGTTCAATTCAAGTTTCTATATATGTGCTTCTTGATCTTCGACATGCCATTCTCAGTGCTAGATTTCGATTCTCATTGAACTTATTTTAAAGGAAAACAAAACTACATGAAAATACTATTTCATGTTTATGAATTACATAGCATATGTAATACACTATAGTCATTTGTCTAATTTTTCCTTGTAATAGGAACAAAGAATTCTGATTGTAGGAGGAGGCCAAGGTCCATATCAATACAAGTTTAGTCAATTATTCAACAACTAAGGACAAGGTGAGATTCTTGAATGAACCTTTCCCTTCCTTTGCAATAACATAAAAATTCTTGCATTTATCAAATGTTAAAAAAGCTATAAAAAAATAAAACTTTCATTGTTCCAATGTATGTAGAAAATTTATTTTCCAGAAAGTTGAAGAACACATTTTTTGTTTGAACACATTAGAAAACAATCATATAATACTACTTCATAATTTTTCTCAATTTTTGCATTGCCTTTAGTTGAAAGCTTTTACTTAGTTCATATAACTATATTTCAGTTTGTTGAAATAAGGTTCATGCAAAAAAATTTGGTGAATAGATTATCTAAGTATTCAACCAATAACAACAAAATTAATTGTTGCAGTTCTTTTTATCAGGTTTATTCCTCTTTTTTTAGAAACACATAAAATGTACCCATTTGTCTAATTTGTCCTTCTAATAGGAAAAAAATAATATTGATTGTAGGAAGAGGCAAAGGTCCATATTTGTACAACCATGGTCAATTTCTCAACAAAAAAGTATAAGGTGATATTCTCGAATCAACCTTGTCCTTTCACTACAATGGCATAAAAATTCTTCCATATATTAAATGTCAAAATTTATCAAAAAAAAAGAAATTTCATTCTTACAATGTACTTATAACTTATGTCTTGCACAAAGTTGTAGAACATAAATGAGAAGATTGATTCAAGAATCTCACCTTGTACTCTGTTGTCAAACAATTGACTACATTTTTCTTATAAGGACTAATTAGACAAATGGGTGCGGTGAATGACATATGCTATGTAATTCATAGACATTAGAGAGAACCTACCAATAAGCAGGTAACTATTGCAATCATTTAATTAGAAAAATTCTATAGAGAGAAATATGGATTAACCACACATACTTTGAGATCAGACATGGCAGTTAAGACAAATACTATATAAAAATTTAACCACTATACTTATTGAATTCAACTTTAATGAGATAATAAAAATTGTGGAAAACAAACTTGTATTTGAATTTATTATTTGTATGCAATTTTTCACGAGATAAAATTTCTTAACTTTGAAGACCACTGATGTAGTAAGATCCAACTCTCAATCACAAACTCTAAACAACATAAGATTCAACTAAAAAATTGTTTGAAATAACTTAAAAACTCTGCAAACAGTTTGATTCATTAACTATTCAACTTTTCTTCGTATTACATGGAAATCATTACCAAAATGAAAACACATCATATACATCCATATGGGCTGATATAAAACATTACGAACTGAAATAATACTAATACATGTCTATTACAAACAAAAAAGATCAATCACAAATTGACCTCCTTCAATCTATCCCCTTCCTGTAGCTTCTAGCTCCTTTAATATTCAATCTTCAATGAGAAGTTCTTGTTGTAATAAAGCAACCAATTTCAAATCTATTTGCTTTTGTCCACAAACCTTCAAACCTGCAACTGAACATCCTTTCTACCTCCTCTAAGAAAATCCACACCTGCAACAACAACCTACACAATCTAGCTAAGAATGGCTACCAAAACCAAGTCCAAATTGCCTGTAATCTTCAAAAAAAGGCTCCCAAAGCTTCTCCATAAAAAATCCACGACCATGTTGGGAATAAACCTCACAAAAATAAATTTCAAAAATATCCCATAATATTAAAAATGCATTCATAAACCCACTCCCACTAAAATTTCCAAAATTGGAGTCCATTCTTAATTTTAGGGTAGTTTCCAATGTAACTCCTGCCAACCCACCGTGGGTTCCCACTTTTTCATGAATGCATTTAGTAAGTTTTAAATGCATAATTCAAACTTATAAATACCTCCAAATCCACTCCTAAGAATATTTATTGCCACATTTTTTCAATATTAGATAATTTTCAAAATCCCCCTAAATTGTCTCCACATCGCAAAATTGCAACAAAATAATAAAAAGATTAATTATTTAATGTTTAACTTAGTATAACTTTGAAAATTACCTCACCAATATAATTACCTACAAAACCTTAGGAAATTGAATTAAAATATTATTTTGGTTGATGCAAGATTGCCAGCCAACCGTGGATGCTCCTACAACAGACACCCAAGGTAGAAAATTTTTGTGAGCTTGGTTTCACAAAATGGAGATGAATGGTAGAGCCATCCTTTCAGGCTGTAAAAAACCCTCAACAAACTCCATTACTAAAATTGGTACTTGTGATTTGTTGTTCTTTCTCCTCTTCCAACACCTAGCCGAAACAAGTATCCTTCTCCTTTGATAGTTCTTCTCTACACTCAACATTTTCAATGTGGAATCAACTCCACCATAAACCAACCACCTCCACCAAATTTAACTCACAATATCTTCCAATCTTTTGGGATTCAATCCACCATATTGCACCTGCACTAAACTTTTCAATACCAAACAAATCTTCTACCTTCCATATTTCACTAACAATCTCTAACTGAACCATCTCATTTGAATTCACTAAATCATCCAAATGATCATAAAAATAATTAAAAAGAAAAGGTTTTACCTACTCACTACTTTCTGCAATATCATTCTCAACCTCATCAAAGCATTCATCAAAATATGATTTCACCTCATTACTTTTTGCTGCAATCTTGACTCCACCTTTTGTCAACACTTGCCATTCCTTTCCTACCGCTGAAATATTTTCATCTACACAAGATCCATTCTCATATTCATCATAAAAATGAAATATATTATGCATTACCTCTTTGTCTTCAACCTTTTCTTCACCACTACCTGCTACCATATCTTCTTCACCTTCACTCTTAGCTACACTTTCATTTTCCATTACTTTCAAGTCCTCCAAAGGACACTCATCATCCTTAATCATTGTTGCACTTTCCTTCTCTTTTCCCTCTTTATCCTTTTGAACAAGGATTTCCACATTTTCCTTTTCATCCTTCTCCCTTGCACACAAAGTTTCACTTGCAAACATATATGTACCAAAGGAACAATAAGATTCAACCCTTCCCATTTTATTTTTCTTTCTATCATTATTATCTGCTACAACTTACTTTTCCAATTCCTCTTTCCTATCCCACAAAATATTCAAAACATATTCTTCCCCATCCTTTATGATGCTATATGTGATCTTTTTTATGAATCTATGACAATTGCATTGAATGCGTAACAATTACAATTTAAGGAATCCAAATTACTTAATCAAAATTAACACACGAACATGATTAAATAACGAAAATAAAAAAGTGATGAAATTTAGAATGAGAGATAAGAGAGAGAAAAAAAACATAATTGATAACGGAATTCATCGTAAGAATGACTACATTTTTGGGACCCTCTCAAATGAGTGGATCGATTTGATTAATTATCTAGAATAAGGGTTACAAAATCTAGCATAGGTTCTCCCTGGTACAAAGAAATTTTGAATAACTCCTCCAAAGTGCACAAGAACAATCTCCTTGAAAGCACGGGAAAGAGAAAAATTTCACCAAGATAATTCTCCCAAGTCACCACTTACCCAAAATCCTAAGCTACCACCCCTTTTTATACAAAAAAATTATTCAATTTGGTCTTCAACCAAATGATTTTCAAAAAATCCCTTTTACATAGTAAAATACTTGAAAATCCCCCCATTTACATATAAGAATCATAATTAATCTCCTATATTTTATTTGAGCCCTTCAAATTTCACATTTTGGGCTTTTATTGTTGTAGGAAGTTTTTATTTTTAATCCTTGAAAGTATTTAGGAGTTTTGATTATTTTGCAGTTGGAGGGAATTGTTTAAATTAAGGGCATTCGGTTTTTTGAACTTAAACAAAATGAAACGAGCTCCTATAAAACCCTGAGAGTACGCGGGGACCTATTGGTAGCTATCATTTTACATGGCGGGGAGGTCGGGAAGTTGACCCCCCGACCGTTCATTTTTAAAACCAATTTCAAATTATAGCATAACAAAAGGAACCGTTGGCATATTGTTTGTTGAGGAAGGTCCGCAGCCGAACATTGGATGCACGTGTTGTTTGTTAGGAGGTTAGGTGTTCGAACTGCCTCCCCATTCTTATAGCGAATGGTTGAACATGCCACCAATGAGGGAACCACATGTCACACCAGGAGGGTGCCATGTGGCACGATATGATTTGTCCACACAAACACGTCATCCACCATGTAGTGCTGACTGGGCTACCGTCTGTTCCATTGACTTGACGTACAGGTGCCATGTGTCATTTCTGGATTGGTCCATATGGGTGAATCGACTGCCATGTGTCATGCCGGGGTTGGTCTATATCACCATCCATAATGTATAGACTGCCATGTTAGCATGTTGACATCAGCATCCGTACGATCAAAAGTCAACCTTCTCTATGAACTTTGATTGGCTGTAACTGGTGCAAACAAACTCCAATTCGCACGAAATGAACATCGTCAAAAAGCTCTCGACAAGCTCTTCATGATGATGCCAACTTCGAACACTTTTGGTGATGTCAAATTTTGACCCTCTTTTTCTTTGATTTGAGCCTTGAGTTGACCAAGGTTTGACCGAGCATATCTTGGGCCCCGTAGCTCCATTTAACTCCGTTCGAGTTGCGTTGGAGTCAAAATTTCAAACTCTTTCTAATGATGCTATTTCTAGAGAAAAACAAGAAACTCCAATTTTTGGCGAAGATCCTCTAGATCAGTCCTCCCCACTAGAGAGCTTTTGGACCTCCAAAAGTTGGTTACTCAGAAAATAAGTGAGGGAAAAGTTCCCTCACTTTACCAATCTCCATCCATCTTGCCTTGCTTGGATTCATCCCCTTCAGTCCTACTTTGAGGTATTCCACATCTCCTCTTCATGACGTCTTGGTTTTCCTATCTAGGATGACATCCTCTGGCAACTATGACATGTACTCTGGTGAAAGATCATCAATTGATGGAACCCAAATGTCTGTGTCTTCATCTAGTATCATTGGAGGCTCGTACAACTTCAGATTCTCAACATTGACAACTGAATAGATGTGCATGTATGGAGGAAGATTAAGGTGGAAGGCGTTGGTTTTGATCTTTTCCAAGATATCAAAGGGACTATATTGAATTGGCTTGAGCTTCCTTCCTTCGCCTTGCATTCTTTCCTTGCTGATATGTAACTTTGTCTCTAACCTAAAAATGGTGATCATTGCGATGCTTATCATGTTGAGCCTTGTATTTGGCTTGAATCTTCTTCAACTATACTTCCACTGCCTGATGAATTGCTTGGACTTTCTTGATGAACTTTAAAGCCTTCTTTGCATCATGGCACCCATCTTCAACATTTTCCTTCCCAAAAGAAAAATCCATCGGTGTTTTGGGCACATAACCAAAGTAAGTCTCAAAAGGAGACCTCTTTGTAGATGAGTGTGTTGCATGGTTGTAAGAATACTGCACATAATGAATACTCTCATCCCATAGCTTGGGATGTTTGTTGCAATAACCTATGAGTAGATGCACAACTATCCTATTTACTACTTCTATCTATCCGTCAGTCTGTGGATGAAAGTTTGTACTCTTCTTTAGTCTAGTGTCCATGAGTCCCCACAAAGCTGACAAAAAATCCCCTAGGAATCGAGAATATCTATCTGATACAATAGAAGTAGGTAACCCAAAATGAACCCATACAAATTGAAAGTACATATGAGCTATCAGTTTAGCAGTGACCTATTTTTTACAAGGCATTAAAATACACATTTTGCTAAACCGATCAACTACTACAAACAAGTAATCATGTCCCTTCCTAGACATAGGTAACCCCCTGACAAAGTCCATTGACACACTTTCCCATGGATGAGATGGTACAGGTAGAGGTGTGTACAAACCCAATTTCCTATTACTAGGTTTACTTGTTGCACACATGACACAACCTCTAATATACTTAGTTACAGTTTCTTGCATACAAGGGCAGTAACAATATTTCTGCAATTGAGTCATTGTTTTGCTTATCGCAGAATGTTCTGCAATTAATGAGGTATGTGCTTCTCTGATTACCTGCGCTTGTTCATCATTTGGAATGCATAACTTTCCCAAGTGATACAAGAGTTTATCCTGCACATAGTATTCTTTCTCTTCTACATGTTTGCCTACAATTAGAGCTGAATGGATTTCCTTAAAGTCTTCATCATTAGCATGTTGTTCCTGAAAAATTTCATGTGCCATGGAACTACCTTTAAGGATAATCAAAGCATTCATAACAGGAGGCCTAGACAACATATCTGCTAATTTGTTATGGGAACCTTTTTTGTACTTAATTACCAAATGAAATTGTTGAAGAAAATCCATCCACCTAAAGTTCCTACTTTGTTGCAGTTTGGATTGTGAATGAAAATATTGAAGTGGCTGGTGATCAGTGTGGATTATAGTTTCTTTCCCCATTAAGTAGTGTTTCCATTTTTTAACACTCTGAACTAATGCATAAAGTTCCTTATCATAAGTAGGATAGTTAATAACTGCACCTAAAAATGTTTCAGAGTGATAGAAGATTGGTTTGCCTCCTTGCATTAGCACTGCTCCCATGGAAAATCCACTTGCATCTGTCTCAATCTCAAACGGTTGGTGTAAATTTGGTAAAGTCAGAACTAGTGTTGTGCTCAACTTTTCCTTCAAAGTGTTGAAAGCCTTCTGCTATGGACCTCCCCACTAAAAATTTGTCTTCATACTTTTCAATTTATGCAATGGTGATGCAATGTAGGAGAAGTTTGCAATGAACTTTCTTCAGTACTAGATTGCACCTAAGAAACTTCTGACTTCAGTGACTGTACTTGGATTAGGCCATTTTAAAATAGCTTCGACCTTCGCAGGGTCTACTTTCAATTGACCACCACCTATGACATAACCTAAGTACACTAAGGATGTCTTAGCGAATTCACTAATGACATATTTACAAATAGTTTTTCTTTTCTTAATACATCAAAAAATTTATTTACATGAATGACATGATCTTCCCAAGTTCAACTGAATACAATAATATCATCTAAATAGAATATGACAACATCATCAATAAAAGGATGAAAGACATCATTCATGACTCTCATAAATGTAGTTGGTGCATTGCAAAGCTTGAAGGGCATGACCAACCACCTGCCAATCTGTGTTTTGTCTTAAATGTTGTTTTCCAAATGTTATCTTTTGCAATTTTATTTGATGATATCCACTATGCAAGTCTTAGTGAAATAAATTGCATGTTTTAACTGATCAAGTAAATCATTAATTTGGGAAGAGGATACCTGTTCTTTATCGTTATCTTGTTCAGGGCTTGATAGTTGATGCACATTCTCCAAGATCCATCTTTCTTTGGAACTAGCACAATTGGAGAACCACAAGGAGATGTACTAGGATAGATGACTCCTTTTTCCACCAACTCCTGAACTTTCTTTTTGATTTCTTCATTCTGCAAAATTGATAAATGGTACATGCTTGTTTGAAGAGGCCATCCCCTGGATTTTTCATGTTGTATCTCTAGTGGAATCCCTTTGGTTCTTGAAATAAGTCATCATAAGTAAAAACTATTTTGACCATCTCAATTTTATGCTCTGGATCACACCCCTTAAATGCTTCAGTTTTTTCATCCTCTTTGGGTTTTACAAGTATTAATACAAATTTCTTACTGGAATTGACCAACCTTTTCATCGACCAAGATTAACTAGTTTAAATAGTCTTAACTTTGTGTGCACGACAATGTCTCTATCCCATCCTAAAGAGATATACTTATTCTTCCCTATAAAATATTGCTTTTCTATCATATAGATAAGGACTCCCTAACACGAGCCCACAAATATCCAAAGGGACAACATCTACTTCTACCTCATCAACAAAGTTTGCATTGATAGCAAATTTCAATTTACATTGTTTTGTTACCTGCAGTTGAGCATCATTGCAAACCCATTCAAGTGGATATGGATTTGGATGAGGTGTTGTAGTTAGATTAAGTTTCTTTACCACCTTTTTAGATATTAAGTTGACTTGAGAACTTGTATCAAATAGTGTGTCAATCTTAGTGTGCTTAGTTACAACTCAAATATGAGATAATTCATTTTTGTTTACTTTTAGGAGGAGTAGATACTTTACTTGTACTTGCATTTGCATTAGTACCTGCATGGTTATACCTTTCCCTTTTGGACCCAATAAACAATCTGTGTTTCATCTCTAGAGTTGATCCAGATCTTGTTGAATCACTACAATAGCTTCTGCTTCCTTTTGCTCATCTTTTTTCGACCTTAATTTGAGATGTAGCCCAACACTTTGAATCATCATGCCCTCTTTTTTGCAATGGGAGTATGTGGTTTAATTCTCCTTCTTAACTGTAGCTATCTTCTTCCCTTTTCTTTATCTTTATCTTTTTCTTTACCTTTAGACTTCTCCTCGTACTTAGATGGTTTCTTTGAGAATATCACTGAAATGTTCTTTGACTCTAAATGAGTGCTTGACTGATACTTTGTCCAGATTATTAGGACTCAACATTAGAGTAGTATGCCTTAGGTAAGAATGCAAACCACCTATGTACTTGAGTAATGTATCCTAAGTATACAATGGGACATTTAAAGCAATAGCCCATTTTCTAAACTCATCGGTGTAATCTTGGACAGACTGACCCTTACCTTGCCTAAAGGTTTTCCAATTCATTTTTAATTGTTGCATATAACCTAAAGGATAAAACTATTTTTTAAGGGCAGAAACAAATTCCATCCAAGTAATATTGACCTTACCATGATGAGAAATTTCCTCCCAAGTCCTACTCTCCCACCAGGTGAGAGTTGTACCTCCCAACCAGAGAGTGGCTAACTGGATCATAGAAGCATCTTATGTTAGGCCTTGAATCCTATAATACACTTCTACCTGCTGGATCTAATCATCTAACTTTTCAGAATTTAACTCACCACAGTACTTAAGCAATTCAAATTTTACATCTAGTTTAATAATAGGCTTAGACTTGCTTTTGAAAGGATTAATAGTAGTAGAAGAGGAAGAAGAAGAAGGGGAAGATGGAGGAGATGGAGCTTTTGGATATTTTTCTTCTTTGTCCTTTCAATCTTCCTTCTTTTCTCGTTTCGATGAACCTCCCTTTTCGTGATTCTTCTTTTTCACATAAAGCTCTTCCACCATAGCCTTCATGTCAAGAAAGGCTCGTTGAAAAGGCTTATCATCAAGCTCTTGCTCAATACTTTTCCCAGCTTTAGTTTCTTCCATTGTTGGAAAATTCCTTCGTTTTCCGATCTCAAGATTGTATTCTTCAGGTTCACCTTCACCTCTTTGTTTCTTGGAACATGTTAGTATCCAATTCTGCAATACTAGTCACGCAAAGCTCTGATACCAAACTTGATCTGTTTTACGAATCTATGACAATAGCATTGAATGTGTAACAATTACAATTTAAGGAATCCAAATTACTTAATCAAAATTAACACACGAACATGATTAAATAATGAAAATAACAAAGTGATAAAATTTAGAATGAGAGAAAAGAGAGAGAGAACGCAAAAAAAATTGATAACAAAGTTCGTTGTAAGAATGACTATGCCTCTGGGCTCCTCTCAAATGAGTGGACTATTCAATTAATTCTCCAAAATAACAATTACAAAATCTGGCATAGGTTCTCCTTGGTATAAAGAAATTTTGAATAACTCCTCCAAAGTGCACAAGAACAATCTCCTTGAAAGCACGGGAAAGAGAAAAATTTCACCAAGATAATTCTCCCAAGTCACCACTTACCCAAAATCCTAAGCTACCCACCCTTTTTATACAAAAAAATTACTCAATTTGGTCTTCAATCAAATGATTTTCAAATATCTCCCAAAATCCCTTTTATATAGTAAAATACTTGAAAATCCCCCCATTTACATATAAGAATAATAATTAATCTCCTATATTTTATTTGAGCCCATCAAATTTCACATTTTAGGCTTTTATTGTTGTAGGAGATTTTTATTTTTAATCCTTAGAAGGATTTAGGAGGTTTGATTATTTTGCAATTGGAGGGAATTGTTTAAATTAAGGGCATTCAGTTTTTTGAACTTTAACAAAATGAAACGAGCTCGTATAAAATCTCGAGAGTACGCGGTGGCCTATTGGTAGCTATCAATTTACATGGCGGGGAGGTCGACCCCCCAACCATTCATTTTTAAAGCCAATTTCAAATTATAGCATAATAAAAGGAACTGCTAGCATATTATTTGTTGAGGAAGGTCCGCAGCGGAACAGTGGATGCACGAGCTATTTGTTGGGAGGTTAGGTGTTTGAACCTCCTCCCCATTCTTTTAGCAAATGGTTGAACGGTCCGTCGATAAGGGAACCATGTGTTGCACTAGGAGGGTTCCATGTGGCGCTATATGATTCGTCCACACAAACACGCCATCCGCCACATAATGTTGATTGGGCTGCCGTCTGTTCTACTGACTTGACGTACAGGTGACTTAACTACCACGTGTCATGCTAGGGTTGGTCCATGTCATCATCTGTACCATATGGACTGCCACATCAACATGCTGACGTCAACATCCGTATGGTCAAAAGTCAACCTTCTCTACAAACTTTGATTGGTTATAACTGGTGCAAACAGACTCCAATTCATGCGAAGTGAATGCCATCGGAAAGCTCTCGACAAGTCTTCACAATAATGCCAACTTTGACCACTTTTGGCGATGTCAAATTTTGACCCTTTTTTTCTCTAATTTGAGCCTTGAGTTGACCAAGGTTTGACTGAGCATATCTTGGGCCTCGTAGCTCCATTTGACTCCGTTCGAGTTGCGTTGGAGGTAGAATTTTGGACTCTTTCTGATGATGCCATTTCTGGAGAAAAATGAGAAACTTCAATTTTTGGCGAAGATCCTCTAGATCAATATGTATTCTTCCTATCATCATGTAGAGCTCTTCGATGATACAACCATGGTCTACCCAATAGAACATGGGATATATCCATAGATACTATATCACATACAATCACATCCTTATATCTATGAATTTGAAAATCAACCATACATTGTTCACTTACCCATATTTGGAAATCTCCTTGCAACAAATAAATGTAGTATGGGTTAGGATGCTTGATTCTTTTCAATTTTAGCTTGTCTACCATCTCTTCAAATACAATATTATTGGTGCTACCGCTGCCTAGAATAACTTTGCAGCATTTCCCACTCACTTTACACCTTGTTCAGAATAAATTACTCTTTTGGATGGGCTCTTGATTCTTTGTTTGTGGCTCTAGAAATTATTTCTTCATCAAAAAACATTCTCATGGCTTCCAAGACATTTTTCAAACACTTTTCCACACTCTCTTTGCAACTGCTTCACTCTCTACCTATAGGTCCTAGTGCAAACTGCCTCACATTAGCGCTTCTTCCTGCACACTCAGGAACAACCAAATCTAATACCATTGATGTAGTAAGATCAAACTCTCAATCACAAACTCCCAACAAGATAATATTTAGCTCAAAATTTGTTTGAAATAACACAAAAAATCTGCAAATAGTTTGATTAATTAACTATTCAACTTTTCTTCGTATTACATGGAAATCATTACCAAAATGAAAATCCATCATATACAGCCATATGGGCTGATATAAACCATTACAAACTAGAATAATACTGATATAAGTCTATTAAAAACAACAAAGATCAATCATAAATTGACCTCCTTCAATCTATCCCCTTCTTGTAGCTTCTAGCTCCTTTAATATTCAATCTTCAATGAGAAGTTCTTGCTGCAATAAAGAAACCACTTTCAAATATATTTTCTGATTTCCACACACCTTCAAACCTACAACCAAACATTCTTTATACCTTCTATAAGAAAATCCACACCTGTAACAACAACCTACATAATCTAGCCAAGAATGGCTACCAAAACCAAGTACAAATTGCCTATAATCTTCATAAACGGACTCCCAAAGCTTCTCCAGCCAAAAGCCACAACCAAGTTGGAAAGAAACCTCTCAAAAATAAATGACAAAAACATTCCATAATATTAAAAATTCATTCATAAACCCACTCCCACTAAAATTTCCAAAATTGGAGTCCATTCTTAGATTTTAGGGTAGTTTTCAATGTAACTCCTGCCAACTCACCTTAGGTGCCCACTTTTTCATGAATGCATTTAGGAAGTTTTAAATGCACAATTAAAACTTCTAAATCCCTCCAAATCCACTCCCAAGAATATTTATTGCCAAATTTTTTTAATATTAGACAATTTTCAAAATCCCCCTAATTTGTCTCCACATCCCAAAATTGCAACAAAATAATACAAAGGGTAATTATTTAATGCTTAACTTAATATAACATTGAAAATTACCTCACCAAGATAATTACCTAAAAAACCTTAGGAAATTGAATTAAATTATTATTTTGGTTGATGCAAGATTGCTAGCCAACCATGGATGCTCCTGCATTAGACACCCAAGGTTGAAATATTTTGTGAGCGTGGTCTCACAAAATGGAGTTGAATGGTAGAACCATTCTTTTAGGTTGTAAACAACCCTTATCAAACTCCATTACTGAAATTGGTACCTCTAATTTTTTCTTCCTTCTCCTCTTCCAACAGCTACCTGGAACAAGTATCCTTCTCCTCTGACAGTTCTTCTCTGCACTCAACATTTTCAATGTGGAATCAGCTCCACCATAAACCAACCACCTCCACCAAATTTAACTCACAATATCTTCCAATCTTGTGGGATTCAACCCACCATATTTTGACTGCCTGCTCCAAAATGCACGTGCACTAGACTTTGAAATGCCAAACAAATCTTCTGCCTTCCATACTTCACTAACAATCTCTAACTGAACCATCTCATTTGAATTCACTAAATGATACAACTGATCATGAAAATAATTAAAAAGAAAAGGTTTTACCTCCTCACTACTTTCTGCAATATCATTCTCAACCTCATCAAAGCATTCACCAAAATCTTATTTCACCTCATTACCTTTTGTTGCAATCTTCACTCCACCTTCTGTCAACACTTTCCATTCCTTTTCTACTGCTGAAATATTTTCATCTACACAAGATCCATTCTCATATTCATCATAAAAATGAAACATATTATGCATTACCTCTTTCTCTTCAACCTTTTATTCACCACTTCCTGTTGCAATATCTTCTTCACCTTCACTCTTAGCTAGACTTTCATTTTCCATTACTTTCAAGTCCTCCAAAGGACACTCATCATCTTTAAGCATTGCTACACTTTCCTCCTCTTTTCCCTCTTTATCCTTTCTAACAAGGATTTCCACATTTTCCTTTCCATCCTTCTCCCCTGCACACAAATTTTGACTTGCAAACATATCAGTACCAAAAGAACAATAAGATTCAACCCTTCCCATTTTATTTTCCTTTATATCCTTATTATCTGCTACAACTTCTTTTGCCACTTGCTCTTGCCTGTTGTGCAAAGGATTCAAAACATATTCTTCCCCATCCTTTATGATGCTATATTTATTCTTCCTACCATCATGTAGAGTTCTTTGGTCATACAACCATGGTCTACCCAACAAAACATGGCATATATCCATAGGTACTATATCACATAAAATCACATCCTTATATCTATGAATTTGAAAATCAACCACACATTGCTCACTTACCCATATCTGAAATCTCCTTGCAACCAATAAATGTAGTATGGGTTAGGATGCTTGATTCTTTTCAATTTCATCTTGTCTACTATCTATTTGAATACAATATTATTGTTGCTACTATTGTTCACAATGACTTTGCAACATTTCCCACTCACTTTACACCTTGTTCAGAATAAATTACTCCTCTGGATGGGCTCTTGTTTCTCTGTTTGTGGCTCTAGAAATTATTTCTTCATCAAAAAACATTCTCCCGACTTCCAAGACATTTTTTCAAACACTTTTTCACACTCTCTTTGCAACTGCTTCACTGTCTACCTGTAGGTCTTGGTGCAAACTGCCTCACATTGGCGCTTCTTCCAACACACTTAGGAACAACTAGATCTAAAACCACTGATGTAGTAAGATCTAACCCCCAATCACAAACTCCCAACAACAAAATATTCAACTCAATTTTTTTTGAAATAACACAGAAAATCTACAAATAGTTTGATTCATTAACTATTCAACTTTTCTCCGTATTACATGGAAATCATTACCAAAATGAAATACATCATATACAACCATATGGGATGATATAAAACATTACAAACTGAAATAATACTGATATAAGTCTATTACAAATAAAAAAGATCAATCACAAATTGACCTTCAATCTATCCCCTTGTAGCTTCTGGTTCCTTTAATATTCAATCTTCAATGAGAAGTTATTGCTGCAATAAAACAACCACTTTCAAATATATTTTCTTCTGTCCAAACACCTTCATACCTGCAACCAAACATCCTTTCTACCTTCTCTAAGAAAATATACACCCACAACAACAACCTACACAATCTAGCCAAGAATGGCTACCAAAACCAAGTCCAAATTGTCTGTTATCTTCAAAAATAGGCTCCCAAAGCTTCTCCAAAAAAAAAAAGCCAAAACCAAGTTGGGAAGAAATCTCCCAAAAATTAATGCGAAAAATATTCGATAATATTAAAAATGCATTCATAAACCCACTCCCACTAAATTGCCAAAATTGGAGTCCATTCTTAGATTTTAAGGTAGTTTCCAATGAAACTCCTGCCAACTCACCTTGGGTGCCCACTTTTTCAAGAATTCATTTAGGAAGTTTTAAATACACAATTCAAACTTATAAATCCCTCCAAACCTACTCCCAAGAATATTTATTGCCATTTTTTTCAATATTAGACAATTTTCAAAATCCCCCTAAATTGTCTCCACACCCCAAAATTGCAACAAAATAATAAAAAGGGTAATTATTTAATGTTTAACTTAATATAAATTTGAAAATTACCTCACCAAGATAATTACCTACAAAACCTTAGGAAATTGAATTAAAATATTATTTTAGTTGATGCAAGATTGCCATCCAACCGTGGATGCTCCTACAACAGACACCCAAGGTAGAAAATTTTTGTGAGCTTGGTCTCACAAAATGGAGTTGAATGGTAGAACCATCCTTTAAGGTTGTAAACAACCCTAAACAAACTCCATTACTAAAATTGGTACCTCTGATTTGTTCTTCTTTCTCCTCTTCCAACACCTAGCCAAAACAAGTATCCTTATCCTCTGACAATTCTTCTTTGCACTCAACATTTTCAATGTAGAATCAGCTCCACCATAAACCAACCACCTCCACCAAATGTAACTCACAATATCTTCCAATCTTGTGTGATTCAACCCACCATAAACCAACCACCTCCACCAAATTCAACTCACAATATCTTCCAATCTTGTGTGATTCAACCCACCATATTCTGACCACCTCCTCTAAAATGCATCTGCACTAAACTCATAATACCAAACAAATATTTTTGCTTCCATACTTGATTAACAATATCTAATTGACCATGTCCTTTGAATTCACTAAATTATCTCACTAATCATGAAAATATTAAAAATAATTGGTTTTACTTCCTGAGTACTTTCTGCAATTTCATTTTCAACCTTATTAAAGCATTCATTAAAATATTATTTCACCTCATTACCTTTTTGTGCAATCTTGACTCCACCTTTTGTCATCACTTGCCATTCATTTTCTACCGCTGAAATATTTTCATCTACACAAGATCCATTCTCATCTTCATCATAAAAATGAAATATAATATGCATTACCTCTTTCTCTTCAACCTTTTCTTCACCACTTCCTACTGCCATATCTTCTTCACCTTCACTCTTAGCTACACTTTCATTTTCCATTACTTTCAAGTCCTCCAAAGGACACTCATCATCCTTAATCATTTCTATACTTTCCTCCTATTCTACCTCTTGATCCTTTTGAACAAGGATTTTCACATTTTCCTTTTCATCCTTCTCCCATGCACACGAGGTTTCACTTGCAAACATATCAGTACCAAAAGAACATTAAAATTCAACCCTTCCCATTTTATTTTCCTGTCTATCCTTATTATCTGCTACAAATTCTTTTGCCACTTCCTCTTTCCTATCCTACAAAGGATTCAAAACATATTCTTCCCCATTCTTTATGATGCTATATGTATTTTCCTACCATCTTGTAGAGCTCTTCGATCATACAACCATGGTATACCCAAAAAAAATGGCATATATCCATAGGTATTATATCACATATAATCACATCCTTATATCTACGAATTTGAAAATCAACCACACATTTCTCACTTACCCATATCTGGAAATCTCCTTACAACCAATAAATATAGTATGGGTTAGGATTCTTGATTCTTTTCAATTTCATCTTGTCTACTATCTATTCAGATACAATATTATTGGTGCTACCATTGTCCACAATGACTTTGCAACATTTCCCACTCACTTTACACCTTGTTCAAAATAAATTACTCCTCTGTATGGGATCTTGATTCTCTGTTTGCGGCTCTAGAAATTCTTTCTTCTTCACAAAAAATTCTCCTAGCTTCCAAGAATTTTTTTTAACCACTTTTGCACACTTTCTTTGCAATTGCTTCACTCTTTACCCACAGGTCCTAGTGCAAACTACCTCACATCAGTGCTTGTGCCCGCACACTCAGGAACAACTAGATATGATACGACTAATGTAGTAAGATCCAACCCCCAATCACAAAATCCCAAAAAAATAAGATTCAACTCAAAAATTGTTTAAAAAACCACAAAAAAATTGCAAACAATTTGATTAATTAACTATTCAACTTTTCTCTGTATTACATGTAAATCATTACCAAAATGAAAATACATCATATACAACCATATGGGCTGATATAAACTATTAAAAACTGAGATAATACTGATACAAGTCTATTAAAAACAACAAAGATCAATCACAAATTAACCTCATTCAATCTTCCCCTTCCTGTAGCTTCTAGCTCCTTTAATATTCAATCTTCAATGAGAAATACTTGATGCAATAAAGCAACCACTTTCAAATATATTTGCTGCTGTCCACACACCTTCAAACCTTCAACCAAACAACCTTTCTACCTTCTCTAAGAAAATCCACACCTGCAACAACCTACACAATCTAGCTAAGAATGGCTACCAAAACCAAGTCCAAATTTCTTGTAATCTTCAAAAATAGGCCCCGAAAGATTCTCCAGCAAAAATCCATTACAAATTTGTGAAGAAACCTCCCAAAAATCAATTCTAGCAAAATTCCATAATATTAAAAATGCATTCATAAACTTACTCCCACTAAAATTGCCAAAATTGGAGTCCATTCTTAGATTTTACGGTAGTTTTCAATGTAACTCCCAACTCACCTTGGGTGCTTGCTTTTTCATGAATGCATTTAGAAAGTTTTAAATGCATAATTAAAACTTATAAATCCCTCCAAATCCACTCCCAAGAATATTTATTGCCATTTTTTTCAATATTAGACAATTTTCAAAATCCCCCTAAATTATCTCCACACCCCAAAATTGCAACAAATAATAAAAGGGTAATTATTTAATGTTTAACTTAATATAAATTTTCCAGTTACCTCACCGAGATAATTACCTAAAAAACCTTAGTAAATTGAATTAAAATATTATTTTGGTTGATTCAAGATTGCCAGCGAGCCATGGATACTCCTACATCAACCACACAGATTTTATATCTTTTCAAAAGAACAAACAAAAATTGCAGAGGCCAAATTTATAGGCTCATGGAAACACACCATTTATGGTGCAATGTTGATGATAAAAGACAAATGAGATTAAAAAAATCTTGTCTCAAAATGCAAAAAATATGTTTTAAAATTGAAATTATAGAAATAGATAGAAATATGTTCCTCCATATGCCACATATCTATCCCATTGTAACAATGGGAAAACAGCAAATTTCATGCTTTGTAATTTAATGTATTAACCATGCATTGAGTGATTTTGTAGCCATCGTACTGAGTTGGAAGCTCACCATCAAAGCTCTCACAATTTTCATTTAATGTTAAAATATTTGCTCAAATATCTACATGTCATCTTAATTTTTCAAATTGTTAAAAAAAAGGAACGAATTATAAAACTATTCTTACTAATAGGAAAATAGATAAATAATAATTTCTAAATATAAAAAATATGTTGTTAAATGCAAACTATAGAGATAGAAATAAATATATTTAAATTTTATTGTGTGATTGGTCATCCAAGCAAAAAAGATTCTTATTGAACTTGGTAGCCTGCCAACAAAGCTCCAACAATTTTCATTTAATGTGAAAATATTCACTCAAAGATCTCACAAGTGAAAGTATTCACTCAAATCTATCTATGCCATCTTAATTTTTCAAATTGTGCAAAAAAAAAGAATTATACAACTACTCTTACCAATAGAAAAATAGATAAATGATAATTTCTAAATATAAAAAAATATGTTCTTAAATGCAAACTATAGAAATAGAAAGCAATATATTTAAATTTCACAATTTGATTGGTAGGTGAGAAAATAAAGCTACATGAAAATAATGTTTCATGTTTATGAATTACATAGCATATGCCATTCATTGTACTCATTTGTCTAATTTTTCCTTGTAACAAGAACCAATACTTCTAATTGCAACAGGAGACAAAGGTCCATATCAATACAAGTATACTCAATTGTTCAACAACAAAGTACAAGGTCAAATTCTTGAATCAACCTTCTCCTTTCCTTGCAATGCAATAAAAATTTTAGAAATATTTTTGTTTGACCACGTTAGAAAACAATCAAAGAATATTACATTATACTTTGTCCCAATTTTTGCATCACCTATACTTGAAAGTTTTCATTTAGTTCATATAACCATATATGAGATTCTTGAAGTAAGGTTTATGCAAATAAATTTAGTGAGTAGATCATGCTCTGCTACAATTGCATATAATGCATTAAAGGATTAATATACATTCATATTAAATCCAATTAGTATTTTGAACAATTCGATACTATATGCATTTTAAACTAGAACACTATCACAGTAGTTGCATGTAGCTAGAAAGCTTGAATGCCATAAAATTGACACTGGTATCAATTTTGTTGCATAGGTATAAAAGGGCTAAGGAGCATAATCAGGTAAGGAAAAATAAATAAATAGGAAACATAGAAAAATACCACCCATTGGCCATATATGCATCATAATTCAAACACTAGCTTTTAATTTCACTAATACAAAAAATCTCTTTGCCTCAAAGAGAACAAGATACCAAAAAATACAAATGATAGACATTGACAGATATCAATTTGCAAAGAAACCAAAAAAATGCAACATTGATAATGCACTAAAAATGAGGGACTATATAGATTAAACACATTTACCTAAAATTTCAGAGATTATTTATTTGATTCATTACAATTACTACTCAACAATCGCTACACATCAATTCAACTATGAAATGGAACAATTGATTACTTCTTAAGTTGCCTTTGAAAAAATGACAAAGAAGCAATTAATTCATACAACTATGAACTAGATTTACATACTCTATATAAACAGTAAAAAGTACATGTCACCAAAACATATCTACACAGAATGTGGTTATCTGCGAAACCAAGTACAACTCACAACGAAGTTGGATTATCGGGAGACATATTTAGTATTTGTTGGCTATCCAAATGGTTGAATATACAAATATTCCTTTAGTCAACATCAATAGGGAGAAAGTACTTGGACTTCAACAATTCAACCCATATAGAATCATACTCTATACTATTCCATGACACAAACCCTCTAAGTGGGCACGTTGAATCACTTCTAAGAATTGAAACACATAATCTCAATTACTAATGACCAATAGGATTACATTAGCTTAAAAAGTTGATTAAAAATAACATAGAATACCAAACTATCCATGCCATAAAAATACAAAAGCTAGATAATAACAACAATTTGATTCATAGGATCAATGAGGAGAATTTTAAACATGAACCAACAATAAGATTTCACCACTTTAAGAACTTAATTAGAAATAATAAACAAAATCAAACTATACCTATGAGTGCAAAGAAGAAAAAACCATTGTCACAGTACAAAATACTTATTTACAAGAATAAAAGGAAAAAAATAATTTAAGAACAAGTAATATTTTTAACGTCTTAAAATTGTTCTTTGGATAGAGAATAGTTATGAGAGAAAATACAAAGGTATAATTAGTATAATATAAACCCATTTTTGTTACTAAAAATTAAATTATATCTGGCATAAAAAAGGACATTATATTTATGGTTTGATGAGGTAAAAATAATGTCATCAGTATAATGGGCTCAATATATAAATCTAAACCCTTCAACCTTAATAACCTTGCCAATTGATTACCTTTAGGAAAAATAAGTGCTCTCTTTCTATGAATAAGCATACAAACTTTATTTCTTAGAGTTGATCAAATTTAACTAACTTATGCTGATTTAATGGTCTAGTCTTCGAGCATTTCACAGGTCAACTCCACTCCCAATCACCATTCCAGTCAGAAGGGAAATGAATGTGGATCTTGACACTTTTGAAAACTAGCGAGCGGGCGCTGGAATTCCAGGAGCACACGTTTTGGCCGAGTCTTTATAATTCTGTTATTTTTCAGTTTCAAAAACTTTATGGCTCATGCGAAGCCTCTTTAATATTGTATATTGTGGGCTTTAAAGTCCCTTTTACTATGGGAAATTTGTTGAAAGACTCAATCGACTGAAAAATATGATTTTTTTAGTCATTTTTCATATAAATATGTAACTGTTACAAACAATAAAGAAGATTATAGTTATGCTGCCAATTTGTCTTCGAGTGAAAGCTACCATATGAATATGAGTTTTCCTGCCACTCTTTGAATTACTGTGTAATATGGATGCATCTGTGGAATGAAGTAACAGAGTTATTTTTCTAGTGCATGTGATCTGAAGTAGTTGTAGTCACACCCAAGAGCTGGCCACTCAAGGGTTATAGATAGATAAGTATTTTGTTTCCTATTATGCATTTTCTTTTGGTAGATAATAGTTGAATTTGCATTTCATTTTCATGAGCATATGTTATACTGTTAGTGTCAAGCTTGCAGGTTGTAACTGAGTCTGTAGTTTCTGAACTTAACATTTGAATGTCTGAAGCACCTTTCTTCAGTTGATTCTGATTAATGGTTTTATGATTAGCAGTTGGCTTGTTATCTTTTGCATTAGATAAATGTTTTCTAATTTATTTACATGCTTTACTTCTTCAACAATTTATGCATTCTTTAGATTAATCGTTTCCATGCTTTCTAGTTTAATGGTGATTCTTTTTATATTCTTAGTTTTCTATTTTCTGATTTGAGTTATTTTCCCGCTTTCTAGATAGATGATTTATTGCTTTTAAGATTAGAGGCCCCTTAGCTTATAACTTTTATTTAGTTGATTAGTGCTTAAGAGAGAAGTTGAGATGTCCTTTATTGCATACAGTCGTTGGACACTACCCGGTCGATATATTGATGTGTTTATTCACTAAAGTGTTAGGACCTAATGACAACTTGTCACTTTTTGGCATCGTTTCCAGGGATGCCCTTTTTCTTGTGTTAGTAGGAGATATCTTGAATACCTCTCTTAGGGATAGGACAGCCCCTTGGCTTCTTTTTTGCATGGTCAAGAAACGAGCCCCCCATGAAATATTCATACCAAAAAACCTCCCCAATCGACGTACCAACAACAAATAGGGAGGAAGGAAACTCAAACCAAGAACTTACTAAGGAATTGACCAAACAGGGTCAACCTGAGACCTTCCCATATACCCCAGAAAGAGAACAAATAGTGGTCGAGGAGCATATTATTTTGCAAACTC
The DNA here is from genome assembly GCA_007258455.2 of Sequoia sempervirens. Taxonomy (NCBI): domain Eukaryota; kingdom Viridiplantae; phylum Streptophyta; class Pinopsida; order Cupressales; family Cupressaceae; genus Sequoia; species Sequoia sempervirens. Next base: position 182,645 of record VDFB02233787.1, on the reverse strand, counting down.
TTGAACCTCCTGCCACTGAGCAAGTTGTAGAAGAGGATCACATCCCTTTCAACACCATGGGTGATCGTAGAAATGCTGAAAGTAACCACAACAATGATAACCCCCCACCACGCACATTCACTTATTTGATTGCTATTGATGTAGATGACGACACGACAATGAGAAATATCTCACCGGCTTTCTTTCCAACCTTTCGAGGTTTGTCTACTAAGGACCTTGATCAGTTCCTATTTGAATTCAAAGTCTTGTGTTAGACATATGACTACAAGAATGATAATCAGAAACTAAATATTTTCCCTTCAACTCTGAAAGACTCAGCTATGTGCTGGTTTATGGGGTTACCTTCTCAGTTGATAACCTCTTGGGATGAGATGGAGTTTTTCTTTTTTGGAGAAATACCAAAGTTACTGTAGGGTGAGTGATAGGAAAGAAGAACTGTTCAAAATAAGGAAAAATGAGGATGAAAGTTTAGAATATTACCTCAATAGGTTTATCTTCTTGTCCAAATGCTGTGGTGGAGAAGTCATAAGTCTCAATATTTTAAATACCTTATTCCTCAAAGGTCTCGATGATGAAGCTTGGAGGAGTTTAGACTTTATGGGAAAAGGAGATGTGTCCCAACTGAGACTAGAAGAAATAACGAAATTGTTTCAAAACTTCTCTTGTACTCATGGAGGTATTAGGAAGTTCACCCCCTTACGTGGTTCTAATGACATAAATAAACTTCGTGAGGAATTAGCCAGTTTCAAGACCGACATTCTTGTCCAACTAAACACCACCTTAGACGACATAGAAGCTAAAACCAAAAATCCTGAGACCTTGTTTATTTATTGCCCTAGGTGTCGAAACAAACATTTTCTCAGAGAGTGTGCCTTGGACAAAGTTGACAAGATTGACGTTTGTCAAGTATGTGACAAGAACCACCCCACCCATCAATGTGAGCTATTGAATTCCATCAAAAATTCCAAGAAAAGAACAACTTCAGTTGAGGAAGAGGTGAACGTTTTCAACCAAAGAATTGGAGGTAATTTTTCCTATGGCTAGAATTCTAATTCTAAATGGCGGCCCCAATAAAATTGGAACAATAATCAATGGGTAGCGCCCTGGCCTTAGGCACCACCGCCAGTACCCTCTAACTGGGGAACCTATCCTTGGGGACCTCCGGACTGGACGGACCAATCTTGGGGTAACCCTCAATGGCCCAACCAATCTCAACAGTAGTGGTACCCTCAAAATCTTATTCCTTAATGGAATCAACCTCAACATTTGTTTTATTTTGGTCCCAGGAGGATGCTTACTCAACAGACTCTCTTACCACCTCCCCAAAACACTCAACAGATTGAACAAGTTAACCAACCGCCACTTCCAGTGCAACCGGTCCCTAATCCACAGAACAATCATCCAAATACTCTGGTGTATTCTGCCGAATAAGAAAATGTCTCTAGAATCAACACAATACATTGTGGAAACCTATAGTTGAGGTCTGGTAAAACATTTTTGCATTCGACTATTGAAGAAGTCATAGATGAACCTGTCAAGAAGTCTGTTGAGGAAACAATAATAACACCCGTGCCCGTAGAACAAACCCTATACACTATGCAACATGAGCCCGACCCACCATCTTCAGCAGGAGCTGCGAACCTACCTCAGGAGGAGGAGGGTTAGTCTCCAATTGAAGTCTTGAAAAATCCCATTCCTAAAGACAAAACCAAAGCCCCTTTTCGAGAGCGATTGAAACCAATTTTTGTGAAAGATGCTCCGGAAACAACTTCACCTACAAAAACTGCATTAATATAAGAAATTAAACGATTACATATTGAAGTTTCCTTGTTACAATCCATTAAAGAGATCCCTGAGTTAAACTATTTGTGCATCAAAACTCTAGGGAGGAAGCCAAAATGAATCAACACTGTCCATATCAATGGATACCTAACTGATTTGTTAGCTGGAACAATCACTGCTTTGAAATATGATGAACTAAGGAGTCCACTCATAATAGTAACATTTAATGAGGTAGCAATACCCAACGCTTTAGTGGACCTTAGAGTAGCCATTAATGTAATGATTTTTGATGTGATGGAAAAATTAGGACTTATTGATCTACACCCCACAACTACAGTCCTAAAAATGGCAAATCAATCCATAGCTATTCCCAAAGGCATCATTGAAAATGTTCTTGTCAAGGTGGATGGATGGGAATATCCAGTGGATTTCCAGATAATTGAATCCCTTACACCCAAAGATCCAATAATTCTGGGATGACCATGGCTGGCTATGGTTGCATCCAAGATTGATTGTAGGGAGGGAGGAATTACCATCTCCCATGCATCTAATAGCAAACAGTTGTTTTTGTATCCTCCTGCCAAGCCTGCCGAACATAGCAAAGTATGGGTTGATGAACCAGAAATTCCTACTGGATAGGAAAATTTGGCTTCATTGGCCATGGTAGTCATTAGACAACATGGTGAGGAATTAGAGAATGATGTGGAAAGTATTGCAATAGACTCTAGCAGTGAAGAGATGTCAGACATAGAAGAAATCCTAGGATACCCAATCAACATAGATCAAGTAGAATTTGATGATGCTAAGTTTATTGGATTGCCTTTCCCTTTGATGAACTTAGTTCCAAAAACTTTCCATTTCTTTGCAGATGTTGCTCGGCTTCATAAAACTGTACAGTATAGTTGTCCACTTAACACATTTATAAGGCCCATTCACACTGTCACATCCAATTATCCTGGAGTCAAAACTATTATGTTGCTACTAAGAAAAACTTTGAACAACAATAGTTGGTTGACTAAAATGGAAGAACAAAGACTGTTTGATATCCTAGTGAGTATATCTAAAGCATTCATCTGGGACTCTAAGGATATGAGAGGAATACACCCTAGTGTGTGTACACACCATATCTATATTGAGGATGTTTGACCTGTTCACCAACCACAATGGAGACTCAATGCTGCCCTCAAAGACATTGTTAAAATTGAGATTGAGAAACTCTTGCAAGTAGGATTTATCTACCCAATTTCTAACAGCAAGTGGGTGTCACCCTTGGTTGTAGTTCCAAAGAAGAATGGGAATTGGAGAGTGTGTTTAGATTATAGGGAGCTCAACAAAGTGACACAAAGATTATTTTCCCCTGCCATTTGTGGACTAAGTGTTGGATAATTTGGTTGGGAGAAAATATTTTTCATTCTTGGATGGATTTAGTGGATACAACTAGATATAGGTAGTAGTGGAAGACTGGGATAAGACAACCTTTACCTTCCCTTGGGGGACATTTGCATATAGGGTTCTTCCCTTTGGGCTATGTAATGCTCCTTCCACGTTTCAGAGGGCCATCTTGGCTATATTTGTTGAGTTGGTAAATGAGTGCGTGGAAGTCTATATGGATGACTTCACTGTATATGGTTCAACCTTCGATGAATCCCTCACAAATCTAGACAAAGTGCTAAAATGGTGTGAGGATCATCGGTTGTCCCTCAGTCATGAGAAATGCTTAATCATGGTGGAACAAGGAATAGTGCTAGGACATCATATTTCAGCTGGAGGGATTAAGGTTGATTCCAAGAAAATTGAAGTGATACAACAAATTGAGATCCCAAAAACTCAGGCTGATGTTAGGAGTTTCTTAGGGCATGCTGGATACTACCGAAGATTCATAGAAAACTTTAGAAAAATTGCAGCCCCAATGTTTTCTCTCCTTTAGAAAAATGTTGACTTCATTTGGACACCCGAGTGTCAGTCCTCATTTGAAATTATCAAAGAGAAACTCATCTCTACCCCTATCCTATGAGGACCTAACTGGAACCTACCATTCCACATTTATGTCGATGCATCTGATGACACCATTGGAGCGGTTCTAGGGAAAGAAGATGAGAATGGAGGGAAATATGCTATATATTTCATCAGCAAAAAATTGACACCAACAGAGAAGAATTACACCACAACAAAGAAAGAATTCTTGGCTGTAGTGCACGCATTAATAAATTTAGACGTTATCTCACAGGATACAAAGTTACAGTGCACATAGACCATGTAGCCATCAAGTATCTCATGAATAAATTGGTGGGGATAATTAGGTGGTTAATCCTTCTCTAGGAGTTCAATGTGACAATTGTTGAAAAACTGGGGAAGTCCAACGTAGTCATAGACTTCTTATCCCGGATAAAAAATGATGGGGACTGTGCTCCGGTATAGGATGAATTCCCAGATGAAAATTTGTTCGCCATCTCCACTAAAACTCCTTGGTTTATCGATATTGCGAATTACTTAGCCACCATAGAAGTACCTCCTCACTTTTTGTCAAAATAGAAGAAACGCCTCGTAAGAGAGAGTGCCCCTTTTAAATGGATTAATGGAATCTTGTTTTGATGTGGACCCGATATGGTTTTGCGATGGTGTGTTAGGGAAAATGATACCTACAGTATCCTTAGGGCCTGTCATGATGACCCTTTTGGAGGGCATTATTTTGCTAAAAGGACAACTCACAAGATTCTAGAGTAGGATACTATTGGCCTTCAATGCATAAGGACATCAAGAAGTACATTCATAGGTGTGATGAATGCCAAAGGGTAGGAAGACCAACCACATCCAATGAAATGAACCTGCAACCTCAGGTAGTCCTTGAACCATTTGAAAAATGGGGATTGGATTTCATCGGCCCCATAGACCCTCCTTGCAAGGAAAAGAGTATATTCTAGTCTATACTGACTACATGACTAAGTGGGTGGAAGTGCAAGCACTACACGTTGCTAGGGAAGAGCAGGTAGCTAACTTTCTTTATAACAAAATATTTATAATATTTAGGGCTCGAAGAACAATTGTTACAGACCAAGGCCCCTAGTTTATGTCTAAAGTCTTATTGGCATTCACAGATCACTTCCAATTAAGTCACAAGAAATCCTCACCCTACCACTTGCAGGAAAACAAACAAGTTGAGGTCACTAATAGGGAACTAGAGAACATTTTGACAAAAATGATCTCTTCAGGAAGGAAAGATTGGGCTAGGAAACTGTCGAAAGCTATCTGGGCCTACAACATGACCTGGAAGTCAACCACTAGCTATAGCCCCTATGAGTTAGTCTTTGGGAAGAATCCCCTCTTTCCCATTGAATTTGAGCTCTAAACCCTTAGGACAGCCATGCAATTGGGCATAGATCTTAAACAAACTCAAATTGAGAGAGTCTTATAGCTTAGTGAATTGGACGAACTTCGTCTGGATGCCATCCATCAAAATGATTTGGTCCAACAACAACGAAAGGTCTGGCATGACAAACATATCAAAGAAAAAGAATTCCATACTGGGGATTGGGCATTATTGTTCAATTCCAAATACAAGGATCATCAAGGGAAACTCATGACACATTGGCTTGGACCATACGAGATTTTTGAAGTGTTTGCTAATGGTTTGGTCCAGTTAAAACCAATTGATGGTGACACCTAAACTCTTCTAGTTAATGGGCATCGATTACACATCTACCATAAACTCGTTAACAAAGAGGAGTTTACAAAAATGGTAGAAATGTAGGGAGAAATCCACTGCATCAACTCTATTGTGGTAGGGTCAATGTAGTTAAATAAATAAATCATTTCATTTCTATTTTTTTTTTTCAATTTCTTCATCAATTCCACCAATTAGACTTGGCTAAAGTTTTGTTTATATTTTGCAGGACTTCATCTTTTGGTGAACCCAATTCCAGCGCACCCTGTTGCGATGCTCCAAAATCTACTAGCATAGCTATTGCGATTCTCTAGAATTGCTACTGCGATGCTTCAAAATTGCTACTGTGATGCTCTAGAATTGTTGCTGCAATGCTCCAAAATCTACATATTAGATTGGTTCCACGTCTCGTCCTGATCCTGCATTCTGATGCATCACTCAATGGTTCTTTGGAAATTCAAGGCCAAAGTATCACAATTTTCTTCCTTCTAGCTGTATCTTTTCAGCGATGCTCCAAAATTCTGCTATTTCTCTTCTAGCTGCATCTTTTTAGCAATGCTTCAGAATTCTATTTTTTCTCTTTCGGTTGCATCTTTTTAGCAATGCTCCAAAATTCTGTCGTTTCTCTTCCAACTGCATCTTTTCAACGATGCTCCAGAATTCTACTTGGATGCTTAAAAAATTTTGGTTGTTGCTCTGGCTACATCTTTCAACGATGCTCCAAAAATCTTGGTTGTTGCTCTGGCTACATCTTTCGATGATGCTTCAAAAATTTTGGTTGTTGCTTCAGTTGCATTTGTCAGCGATGCTCTAGAATCATCAATCTGGTTACTGTGTTCCAATGACATCTTTCTATAATAATTATGGAACTCTCTTCTTCTCTACTTTGGGTGCATTACTTGATAATGCTCCAGATTTTTGTACAAATTTTGTCTTTCCAGTTTTATTTTATTATATTTTTCCTAAGTTCCGCGCATGCCCATCCTTTAATGCCTCTTCAAGATCTGCCCCCTTATGATTATTCTGCTGCATAACATCAAATCTTTCCATAATTAATAAGATTATTATGACACCTTTTTGTCATAATAATTCCCATCATTACTTCAACCATCCCATCCATGCCATTATTATCTGCCACCACCCTCACCAACCATGTGACTATCTAATTACGTCAGCATAGGTAAGTGACGTTTGATCTAATGACAAGACCTAAGGTATATGTGAATTTATTTATTAAAAGGGTTAGTATTTATTTTGAATAAAGGTTAATTAAATGGCATGATCTATTCCCCTTGTAACTTTGAAACTTGTGCCCTTTAAACGATTGGTAAGAGTATGACAACAGTTGTAATTCCACATGAAAGGCCATCATCATTATGCAATAAGGTGACAAGCAAGCTAGTAATTAATTCTTTCCTCGTCCAGTATATCGACGCAAAACTATTTTTCCGTCTATAATTAAGAGAATCAAGCATTCCAAAGTTATGTAAAATTTTACCGAGGAACAAAGGAAATGGGAGGTGCTAGGAAAAAGTCTAAGCCAACTTCTGCAACACCATTTCTCGCATTAAGCAATATAGCAACTTTATTTCAAAGAGTTGGATGACTGGACTTCATGAAACAATTTGAAGGGCACACAGAGTAGTTGGTAAAGGAATTCATTGAGAATTTTGTAGATGGGAAGACCGTAGTGTGTGAAAAACCATTCCAGGTAAGTACGAAAGTCCTTGCTCATTTTTCTAGTCTTGAGAATAAAGGAATTCATTTGAATGAAAATACCCACGTTCCTTATCAAAAGTTAATAGATTTGTTCCATAGGGAAGGGGAACCCCAACCTGTAATGACCATAAACACCAGGGGGGAAAATAAGGGAATTCATAGAATGTCTATTCTAGAACCCTGGAGGTTTGCTACAACCTAGATGATTAAATATTTCAGTTGTGAGGGAAAAATGACTACAATAGTGGGACCCCCTTTCCGCCTGTTGACTCATTTATGCCATGGCATTGAGGAACCTACTCTTAGGGTAAATTTACTAGCTTTTCTCTGCCATTCAGTCACCTCTATGATAGAAAAGTATAAAATTGGGATGAGGACCCTTAAACATCATGGTTTGATACAATTAACATGTAAATACCATTTCCGCCATAAGCCAAAGAAAAAGTGGCAAATGTTTCTATAGAAATTTGAGAATGAAGAGCCAGGGAGGTCACTTGAGAAAGGAGAATCCTCTAAACAAAAGGAACAATCTATAGAGGAACCCCCCTCAGAGGCATGAGGCACCCCGAAATCCCAATATACCTCCATGGCTCCCAGTGGTGATGTGTCAAAAACCTTGCTAGATAAATTAAAAACCCCAAGACATGAAGGGAAGGTGGGAATTGTACATTCCAGAGAAGAGGAGGAACCCCCTCAGAAGAAAAAGAAACAAAGTAAAAATGGTTTTCAAATAACTCCTCTACGGAGGTGTAAATGGTTATCTTTAGGGGCCAGTGAAATCGAACCCCAAGATATAGGTAGTACTTCAAAAAGGAAAAATGCCAAGACTGCAATAAAGGTGGTATAAATTGATAGTCCACCTAATAATGAGGTAATAGATGGAACAAAAGAGCAAGGGGATGAACTTTCCAATGAGAAGAACAAAGAAACCTTGTTGCCTGAAGAACAAAAAAGGGAAAGAACACAATTTCCACAGTCAAAGTAGAATGAAGAAAGGTATAGTATACCTGAATTTGTGGAAAGAGTGCCTCAAGAAACTCCTCATGCATCTTTCTCTATGGATACCAATGAAGAAGAAGACATACCTCATATTGATGGAGAAATTCCTTACTCCTTACCTGAAGAAACTAAAGAAGGAAGTATGCCTCATACTGAGAATATATAAGAGATAGAAGAAGTGCTTCTTGAGAGCATTGAAACAAAAAATGCACCCCATATTGATGAAAAAGTGGAAGAAGTGCCTCACTCATCCCTTCCTAAGGACAACAAAGAAGAAAATGTGCCTCATTTTGATGACTAAATTCCTCACACATTATTTTCTATGGACACAGGGGATGAAGAATCCAGTCAGAGAAATGAGGAATTAGAAAACCTAAAGATAGAAATTGAAGGGCTAAGAGCCAAGTTATAGGATGACGAGGCACAAATTAATTAACAGAAAGAAGAACTTGAGGTGCAAACTGCCATTGTCCATAAAATAAATCAAGAAGTTGCTAAATTGACTACGCAAATGGAGGAAAAAGACAAGCTTATTGAGAAGCTGCAATTCCAGATCCAACAATGGAATCAATAGGGTAAGCAGAATCAGGATGCTCTCTGTGAAAAAGAAAAATGTATTCAAGATTTGAAAAATAATCTTATGCAATTATTCAGCGCTTTTGAAGAAGAAAAGAATCAACAGGAAATTGAGTTAAATGCCTCTATGAGTAAAATTGTGGAGCTAGAACAAAGTTTGCAGGATAGTGATACTCAACCAATTATGGAATCAAAGCGGACACAAAGTGAACCTATTGTTATAGACTGGTTCCAGGTACGTATTCCCGCAATGCTAATGAAATGGATAGAGCATTGTTACCTCTTGAAGGATGTGTAATTTGAAAATAATAGGTTAAAGAGGGAATTAGTCATGTTAAAGGAATCCTTCCATTAGGCATATAAGGGTAAGCAGGATGCCTGTGAAATTGGTGAATTGCTATTAACCTATAGAAGACCATCTAGGTTGTACTCCATGTTTCTTAATGAGCATCTTTTAAGATGGAAGTTGCAAAGAATTCGTCAGAACCAACCTCATGACCTCGATGACAAGGAATTTTTAAAAGTATTTATTGAGTCACTCCCTAAACAACAAAATTTGTTGTGTGAGTTATTTGTTCACAATTTTCTCTTAGAAAAGTATACAGATTTCTTTATTAACTTCTTTGTGGGAGAACTAGAATTAAGATCATTCATGTCCACTATGAAAAATCAACTTCACTGGAAAGATAGATCTAGAGAGTATGCTCAGGTAGAAAAGACTTTAGGGTTACAGATGAGATACCCTCATAGGAAGCCTCTCTCTTTCAAGAAACAATTTATGGGTGTCAAAAGTAAACAGGAAGTACAGGTCAAATACAATAACAATCTCAGGTTGTGTCATGATCACTTTCAAGAACAAGGGCCACATTTAATAGGACTAGAATGTAATGAATGTGAAGAAAGGTATACTCCTCTTCCCATGCATCTCAAAAAGAGGGAAATAATTTCACCTCTTAATATTAGATGGTCCTACGGAAGAGTAGTAGCTTTGGTCAAAATTCTAGAAGAATTAAAGAACAATTGGATTGGTATGAGGTACATACCTCCCTTGCTTCTTTCACCGCCACCTTTAGTATATACAAACCTAGACCAAACTGAGGATAGATTTTTCAGGTGGAGACAAAGGGTCACTTTTCATAAGAGATTATTGAGGAATCTAGATATATTAGACATAGAGGTAGATGATGTGTATGATCTTAGTGCTAATTATGAGGAAATGAATAGAAGGAATGATGGGTAGGGGACACACCAGAGCTTAGGAGGACTTGCTCGGACTTAGGAAGGGGAGGAATTGATGAGGTAAAAATAACCTCATCAGTATAATGGGCTCAATATGTAAATCTAAACCCTTTAGCCTTAATAATCTTGCTAATTGATTACCTTTAGGAAAAATAAGTGCTCTCTTTCTATGAATAAGTGTACAAACTTTATTTCTTAGAGTTTATCGAATTTAACTAACTTATTTTGATTTAATGGTCTAGTCTTCGAGCATTTCACAGGTCAACACCACTCCCAATCACCATTCCAGTCAGAAGGGAAATGAATGTGGATCTTGACACTTTTGAAAACTAGCGAGCGGGCGCTGGAATTCCAGGAGCACACGTTTTGGCTGAGTCTTTATAATTCTGTTATTTTTTAGTTTCAAAAAATTTATGGCTCATGCCAAGCCTCTTTACTATTGTATATCATGGGATTTAAAGTCCCTTTTACTATGGGAAATTTGTTGAAAGACTTGATCAACTGAAAAAAAGAATTTTTGTTGGTCATTTTTCATATAAATATGTAATTGTTACAAACAATAAAGAAGATTATTGTTATGCTACCAATTTGTCTTTGAGTAAAATCTACCATATGAATATGAGTTTTCCTACCACTCTTTGAATTACTGTGTAATATGGATGCATTTGTGGAATGAAGTAACAGAGATATTTTTCTAGTGCATGTGATCTGAAGTAGCTGTAGTCACACCCGAGAGCTGGCCACTCGAGGGTTATAGATAGATAGATAAGTATTTTGTTTCCTATTCTGCATTTTATTTTGGTAGATAATAGTTGAATTTGCATTTCATTTTCATGAGTATATGTTATACTGTTAGTGTCAAGCCTCCAGGTTGTAACTAAGTTTGTAGTTTTTGAACTTAACATTTGAATGTCTGGAGCACTTTTCTTCAATTGATTTTGATTAATGGTTTTATGATTAGTAGTTGGCTTGTTATCTTTTGCATTAGATAAATGTTTTCTAATTTATTTACATGCTTTACTTCTTCAAAAATTTATGCATTCTTTAGATTAATCATTTCCATGCTTTCCAGTTTAATGGTGATGATTTTTAGATTCTTAGTTTTTTATTTTCTGATTTGAGTTATTTTCCCGCTTTCTAGATAGATGATTTATTGCTTTTAAGATGAAAGGCCCCTTAGCTTAGAACTTTTATTCAATTGATTAGTGCTTAAGAGAGAAGTTGATATGTCCTCTATTGCATACAACCATTGGACACTTCTTGGTCGATATATTGATGTGTTTATTCACTAAAGTGTTAGGACCTAACGACAACCTGTCATGGTCCAAACTTAGAAAATGAAATAGTCAATTTCCAGATTTGAGACCTAGGAATGTACAAGATTTCTTCAAACTCCAATTTTTCTTGAACCTGCAAAACCTCTTTGCATGCAATATTTTGTCGCCCCTACATAACTAAGATGAGTTATTAAAATATGTAGATTGTAGAACCCTTATCACTTGTAACTTGCAAACATATCTATGAAAAATACCAAATAATTAAATATGCAAGAAATATAAACAAAGAAAGAGAAGTAGAAATGAAAATAAAATGCCAAATAAAATATACAAGAGAAAAATGAGAGAAGGAAGGGATACATATTTTCTTCCTTTCCTCCTCTCCTGCAAGGAAAAATGGGAAAAATAAAAATAAAAATAAAGAGATCTCAATATAAAATGTTATCTATACATGTTTTTTTCTTATTGTGGTTTAGTAAAATTTAATTTAATTTAAATTAATTTTCTATTCCTTAATGTGATGCGAAGCTTCATGTGTTATTCTCAAGCTGTACATGTGTATAAATGAGTTAATTATTTTAAAAATAAAATATTGATGCGATGGGGGCGACCCTTTAGTGAAATGGTGGGCCTTCTTTCCTATAGATCCAACAACCAAGGTTCTAACCTCGCGGGGTTGCTCTCTACTGCGTCAACAATGGAGTTTGTTGTTTACCCTCGTATCAAGGGGAGGTTCCTTGGTGAATTGGTGGGGCTTCTTTCTTGTAGTGCCAAAAACCAAGGCCCAAAACTTAATATTATTTTAGAAGAATAAGTATATGCCAACTATCTCCTAATCTAAATTTCTCAAAAAAGGGGGATGGTGTCTACTCTCTGCGTAGGTGAGGCTACACACAACATCTAAAATCGTGTGCATGCCTTTGCATGTGTGTTCTTCTATCTTCCTTGGTGGCGATCAAGTTGTTTCCAGTGTTGGGGGGAACTTGTAGTTTTTTTTGGGGGGGGACTCCTTTTTATTTTTCTACTGCTCGTGTTCTTTGCTATGAGGTGTGGTGTGTTGGGGTTCTATTTGCTTGGATTTGAGGGTGTCTATTGGTGGGATTATGGTGGAGCTTTAGGTTTCTTCTAGTCTAGTGGTGGCTGATCGTGGTGTGCTTCACAATGGATCTTCATCGAGATTGAAATATCAACATTCTAAGTCATTTTATGTGGGGGAGGGCCCTAAACTGAAGAAAGTGAATGGTTGTTTGTCTAGGAGTCAGGATCATTCGGTCTTGGTTCTTTCTCCTAAATATGTGGCGGATAATGTTTCTTATTGAAGTAGACATGCTTTAATCTACAAATTTCTTGGGATACGTATTCCTCTGCCAGCTTTGGATGCCTGGATTAGGTGTACGTGGCAGGTTGAGGGGAACATGGAGCTAATGGTGGCTGCAAATAGTTATTTTGTGGTTTTTTTTCCAATATGGCTGATATGAATCGGGTTTTTGAGGGAGGACCCTACTTTTATAATCATGTTGGATTGTTTATTAAACCTTGGCATATGGGTTTTAATATAGTTGAAGAATTGTTGTTGAGGGTTCCTGTATGGGTCTATCTGCCATGGCTTCCCCTAGAGTTTTGGAGAAAAGATATTTTACAATGGATTGTTGTTCTTCTTGGTAAGACGATTGCAGTTGCCCAAAAAACACTTGAAAGAAAGGTTATTTCTTTTTCTTGCATTTATGTGGAGGTTGATTTGAATAATCCCTTGCTAGATTCTCTGGAAATTTATCTTGGTTCTCTATCTTGGATTCAACAACTTGATTATGAGTCCCTTCCTTTTCATTTTCAGATTTGTCATGAGTATGGACATCTTTAGAAGCAATGTCCTGGGATTAATAAGGATCCTCCTTCTAATTCCTCCCCTTCATCTTTGGCTCCAAAAGTTGTTAAGGAAGATAAAGGGAAATCTACAATGGAGGGTGAATTAGATAAAGATTGGTTTGTGTTAGTTAAGCCTCGAGCTAAGGGTTGTGGTCAGAAGAGATCATTCAAGGACATGAAGAATGAAGAGGACTTTAATTGGTTTGAGGTATTGGACACTTCAACCTTGGAGGAAGGAATCCCATTGGATGTTCCTTCTGATGCTGTTGGTATGGATTGTGTTGTGGGGTTGGTACAAAGATCCGATCAGGATATTCATTTATCACAGGGTATGCAGGAGGATGATGATATTGTTTTGGAATATTTGGCTAAGGAGGGGAAGGTTTTTGGCAAGAGCAAGGGGCCTTCTCTAGCCTTGGGGGTGCAACAATGCACATTTACGAAGGGATTTTTTGAGCACTCTTCTAAAAGTGGCCGCAAGAAGGATCTTGAGAAGATTAAGCATACTGGAGACTTGCTGGTGGAATCTGGGTCTATTACACCCATTGATGCTCACTTTTCTCCATTTCCCTCATGATTGTTCTCTCATGGAATGTAAGGGGGTTGAATAGCACCTCTCGTCAAAAGGTTATTCATGATCTAGTTGTTTTCCATTCTTTAGACATTTTTTGTGTTCAGGAGACTAAAATTTTAGTTGATTTCATGCTTCAAAGTGCTTCTCGTATCTGGTATTTTGGTCAGTTTCAGTACATTAGTTCTCAAGGGATTTCTAGGGGTTTGGCTCTTTTTTGGGATCCAAGAAATATTTCTCCACTTTGATGGATTTCCAATCATTCTACTATTTCCATGGTTGCCTCTTCCTTAGAAACTAGTGAGACCATTTTAGTTACTAAAGATTATGCCCCAATTGACATTCATGGAAAAAATTGGCTTTGGGCTCATATAAGGTATGTTAGATCATGTGATCAATATCTTCCTTGGATCTTAGCTAGTGATTTTAATTATGTGTTGAGCCTAGAGGAGAAAAGAGGTGGGCTACCTCAGCTTGGTTCTACTTCTGATCTTTTTCAGGAGAATGTAGATTTGCTAGCTTTAATTGATGTTAAGCTTTCTAATGGGATTTTCACTTGGAATAATAGACAAAGTGGAGAGGAAGTGATATGTGAAAGGTTGGATAGATTTCTTATTTCCTATTTTTGGGTGGGAGGTAGATTGGTTATTGGTTCTGAGATTCTTGACTAAAGGGGTTCTAATCATTGACCAATTAAACTTTTAGTAACTTATTTTACAACTCTCAAGAATCCTCCCTTTAAGTTTTAGCTTATGTGGCTTTGGGAGTCTTCTTTGCATGATCTTATGGCCTAGTGGTGGCGTGATGGTAACCCTGCTTATAGTACAACTATGTACGTTCCTTTGTTAAGAAAATTCAGTATGTGAAATTTTACCTTAAGAGATGGAATATGATAAGTTTTGGAAATTTTAAGGTTATGAAAAGGAATTCCTAGGCGCGCCTTGATGTGATTACTCACCAAATTTAGGATTTTGGTTTCTCAGATACTTTGGGTCAAGCAGAATCCCAGGCTATGAGAGTAGTGGAGGAGTGGGAGCTTCGGGAGGGGATTTTCTGGAAGCAAAAGGCTTGGATTGATTGCCTTCAAGGAGGGGACAAGAATACTACTTTCTTCCATCATTTTGTGCAAGATCATTGCAATAGAAATTGTATCTCCTCTTTGGTCAATGTGGATGGGATCCACATTTCTTCTTTGCAAGCTTTGTCTCGGGAGGATAGATAGTTTTATTCTGCTCTTTTTTCTGAGGATTCACCCCCTGTAGAAGATGAGGAGGATTTGATCCTTGCTTGCATTTCCTCCTTAATCTCCAAAGAGATGAATGATTTCCTCATCTACGTAATTTCTTTGCTTGAATTGGAAGAGGTTTTTTTGGGATGAATAAAGGTAAAGCCCCTGGTTCAAATGGTTTTCCTATTGATTTTTTTAAGGAATTTTGGGATATTATAAGTTTGGAATTGTTGGAGGTTGCTTGAGAATCTCTTCGCAGAAAGCTTATGCTTCGTTCCTTGAACTCTACTTTTCTGGTTCTCATTCCTAAAAAGGAAGGTGTAGATTAGCTCAAATTCTTTCGACCTATTGCTCTTTGTAATGTGGTGTATAAAATTATTACTAAATTGATGGCAGAGAGGCTCAAAGTTTTCCTTCCTTATGTAATCTTTGAGGAGCAAGTATATTTTGTGGCTAGTAGATAGATCCTGGATGGGGTGGTGGTTTCCTTTGAAGTCATTCACTTTATGACGACTTCTAAGGACAAGTCTATGTTTATCAAGTTGGATATGGCCAAAGCTTATGATAGAGTTAAGCCGAATTTTTTGTAGAGAATTCTCTTAGCCTTTGGTTTTAGTCCAGATTGGGTCAGTTGGACTATGAATTATGTTGCCTCTTCCTCTTTTTTTGTTCTTATGAATGGGGAACCTTTAGAGATTTTTGAGGTTTCTAGGGGCCTTCATCAAGGAGATCCTCTCTCCCCTTATCTATTTATTATTATGGCTGAGGGTTTGGGTAGATTTATTAAGTCGTGGGTTTCCTAGGGCAGTATTCAAGGTTGGTGTCGGGGAAATGGGCTACCACAACTCTCTCATCTTCAGTTTTTGGATGAAACCTCTCTTATGGGGAGGGCTCACCTTCAAGAGGCTATTTCTTTTAGGCAGGCTTTGGATATTTACCTAACTGCTTTGGGCCAGAAGGTCAATGAGTACAAGTCTTCTATCTTCTTTTTTAATACTCTTCATTCAATGATGAATTGCTAATATTTTGAGGTTTTAGATTGGGTCTCTTCCCTTTGTCTATCTGGGAATACCTCTTGCTATTGGTAGGTAGCCCAGGTCTTCTTGGTAAAATTTGCTTGATAAGTTGCGCAGTAAAGTCAATCATTGGATTCATTGTTGGCTTTCTACTACTACAAGAGCGACTCTTCTGAATTTTGTTATCCAGACTCTCCCTATTTACAAGTGTTTTTTTCAAGCAACTCTTTTGTATTTCCTGAGGGAATTTGATGCTCTCTCATACAAATTTCTTTGGAGTGGTAACTTGTAGTCGGCTAAGTGGAGTCTTGTTAAGTGGGATACAGTGTACAGGCTGCAGAAAGAGGGGGGCCTTGGATTTCATTCTACTATTTTGAATAGGCAAGCTCTGGATTCGAAGTTATATTGGCATTGGTGTACTAGTCAACATCAACTTTAGGCATGTATTCTTACCCACAAGTATCCTAAGGATGTTAACACTTTTGATGTTCCCCGTTTCCCTTTAGAAGGAAGGGGATCTATGGTTTGGAATACCCTCAAATTGGGGGCTCAGTTGGTTAAGAAGGGGATTTTTTGGATATGTCATACGGGTTCTCAGGCTCTTTTTTGGTGGGATTCTTGGGATGGTCATCCTACTATTATTTTGTGCTTACCCTCACCTCCAATCTCTTTATGATCAATTTACTATTACAGGTTGGAATATGATTGAGCATTATAAGTCTATTCAGAATATTGGACTAGTTGCTAGCCTTAGATGGAAGCACTCCTCTGATTGGCCGCTAAGAGGGTCGGAGGGGGATATATAAGAGTTGGCTCAGATTCTTGCATCATGTGAATGCAATTCCATGGTGGGGTAGGATGTCCTGGCTTGGAGTAACAGTGATTTATCTGGTAAGTACTCTATTTCAGTAGGTTATGGTGAGTTCGTTAGGAAAGTGTTTGGGTACATTGAAGGTCCTTGGTGGAAGCAAGTGTGGAATAAATTTTCTTGGCCCAAGTGCAATTTTTTTATGCGGTTGGTGGTCCAGAACTAGTGTCTTGCTTGGGATAACTTGTGCAAGAGAGGGTTCTAGGGTCCCTCGATGTGTGTTTTGTGCTATAAAAGTGAAGAGAGTGTCTCTCATCTCTTCTTCCAATGTTCCTTTTCTAGGAAGCTTTGACACCTTTGGTGGGCTGTGTGGAACCAAGCTCATTGACATGTCTCTTCTTTGGTAGAGTTATTTTCCCAGTGGGGAAGGCCCTTGTTAAGATCTCTTTTCTTCAAGTTACTTGGGCTCTGGGACCGACTTATATTATCTGGCATATCTAGCTAGAGAGGAATCACAGGATTTTTCAAGAGGTGACGCTAGTTTTCCAACATTTGTGGTGGAAGATTCTTCATTCTTTGGGAGAAACTATTGCAACTAAGTGTGAATTGGTTGAGGGTGTGGATCTAGGAGAGGTCACTTGTTGCACCCATCTCAATCTCCCTAGGGGGCTTCTCAGAGTGTTGGTCAGATCATGAGAAACATATGTCATCATCCCCTTCAAAAGATAAATAGGGAGGGGCATTGGTGTCCTCCTCCTTAGGGTGTGTTGAAAATCAACACAGATGGTTCTTCTCATGGAAATCTTGACCATGCTAGTATTGGAGGTGTTGGGCGAACTAGTTATGGGACTGTTGAGTTTATTGTTTTTGTTTATAAGGGTTGGTATACTAACAATGTGATGGAGGCTCTTGCCATTTTATGTGTTGTGGAGTGTGGATGTGCTCTTGGGTGGAGACAGATCATTTGTGAATTTGATTCTCATGTGGTAGTGACTTTGTTGAAGAGGTAACAGTTAGAGGATGCTAGTTGGCATTTGTCTGTTATTATAAAATAGATTCTTAATTTGTTTGCTTCCTTGGATTTTGTTTCTTTCTGTCATATTCCTCGAGAATGGAATGGGGTTGCATATTGTTTGGCTAAATGGGCTTCTGATCATTTGCAAGATTGAAATATTGTGGAAAGGGGTCAATTACCCCCAAATTTTTCACAAAAGTTGGACCAATTAGTGGAGATAGATAGGGATGTGTAATGCCCTTGCTTTGTATTGCTCTTTTTTGGATTGAATAAATTTTTACTCCTCTTTTAGTCTTAAAATATTGATGCAATAAAGTCAAATTATTTCAATTTGCATAGGGGTAAATTAAAAATTAGATGGAAAAAATTATTAATTTATTTCTTGCCTTATTTTATTCTCCCTTGAATACTTATGCAGAGGGAAAATAATAATGAAATCCCAAGTTATTTAGATTATTTAAAAATTGTTTGAAATAAAATATATATTATTAATAATGCTTATCAAATTAAAAATATATATTATTGTGAATATGTAATGTTGAGAAATAAATTTAATGTTTGAATTTACTTCTTTCTTTCCTCAAATAGTTTATAAGTCATTTTTAGGTAGTAAATTTTGGTATAAAATGAGATAAATGGACAAATCACAAAATACTAGATACAAATTTAATTTATGATAAATATTAGATTAATAATATTTATTTATTTGAATTGAATAATTTAAGTTGTGTATGTCAATTTTTATCATTCTCTTCAAATTTTAGTTGACCTGAGGGTTAAGTTAGTAATTCAATTTAAATTTAGATATATAGTTAATATTTATAAATTAAATTTGATCATTATTTTTTCATTACATTGAATCCTTGCAAGTTTCTCTAAGGTGGTGATATGATCTCCATGCCACCTAGGAATCCCATAGAGAAAAATGTTAATTATAGATTTACCCCTTGTGATGTCATTTATAGTGAAATTGGTCCTTTGTCAGCTAGCCATCATTCTAGGCTACAATGATTAGGGTCTCATTATACACACTTGCATTAACAGACTTTAAACTTCACCTTGTGTAGTGTGACATCATTAATTACATGTACCATGATATTGAGTGTTCTTTCTCACTTTTTGGAGAAGTGTAATGTTGAAATTATATAATTTAATTAAAAAAATAAATTAATTCTTTTACATTTATGTCCATTCATATATACATGTATATGAGTGGGCATGACATTTGGTATCATAGATAGATTTCTAAACTTTAGGAAATCTAGAAATATAGGGATATATAGCTATTGAGCCTTATATGTAGTTGATGATTTCCTTGTGGTTAATATAAGATACCACTTAGGCATAGATATACTCACACTCATGACCACTTAATGATGGATCATAATTATAAACAAAACATATGTAGGGACATCCATCAATACCTCAACATCAAGATGTGCTAGTGGATCATGGGCCATAAATAATTTATGCATGTTGTGACAATTAATTGATGTAGTATATAATTGGTTACCACTCATCATTGATGCTATAACGCCCCACCATGCAAACCCCAAAGGACAACTACAACTAACAGATTACCACACTAATTTTTTTTTTTGTAAGTGGAAAAGATAACAACTATGCAATAACCATTAACTAAGTAATCGTAAAATATTACATAACGAAACCTAACTAGTCCCATGGGGGTTACATGGTTGCATTACACGAAAACATTCCCAACCGAAAACATCGATACAGTTAATGCCAAGAAGATAACAAAGAAGAACACATTCACAAGATAGCATAATGATAACACACAACCATCCATGATCTATAGAGATGAAAAGGATACATACATCATTTTATTACATTTCAATTCATAGTTCAATATTACAATTGTGGAGCATATTTCCACAAATAAAACACATCATGGATGCAATAATACATTACATAATGCTTCTCTTATATCAATGGAAAGAGTACATCAAGTAAAAGGCTAATACATCAATGAAGAATAAGTACAAAGCAAAGAACAATCTTCAACCAATTGAAGCTCTGGAAACTCTGCATCTGCTTTCACAACACACACAACCTGGGAACCCAATGGGATGCATAGCACATTCCACGCGACCACGTGGACCCAAAGGCCCACCCATTGTGCTAGGAGGTGACAAGAAAGGACCCACATCCAAACAAAGGTCAAGCATACAAGGCTAACACAACACCAACATAAAACAACATAAAAAAATACAAACAACACTCCCAGAGGCAACCAAACAAGGGAAAAATAATTGGGTACTATAGGAGAGTGTCATTGCATGGAATTACATGGATTATCCAGACAACCTATCACAAGGTGTCACCTCCATCTATGGTTATCCTGAATTCCTATCTCAAGGCATCACTCCATAGGGTGACTCATGCGAAACCACTTACCTTTCGTGAGGACAAGGCAATGATCTTACCAACTAGGTCTTCTCATCCCATCCTTAGCCTATGAAAGCACTAACAATATGGGTGAGGCACATAATTAATCTTGTTTAGTGTTTAACTACCCAAACCCACTAGCTCATTAATTACATTATCACTTGTTTAGGAAACTCTTCCATGGGTTACTCTGACAACCCCTTTGTGTGCCGACCCCCATGAAGAGCCACTCTCCCTATGGGTACCCAAACCAAAAACACTCAAGGGGTGTACCTCATCTCACATAAAAATCAAGGTGTACATAACACACAACATGTGAGGCAAGAACCATCTCACAAACCCATTCCATAACACTGAAACAAGAACAAAGGAGGTACCACCCACCACATAAACTACATAAAACAACTGATGCACTAAAATAACGAGAACCAATTACATATGCAAGGCATGAAACTTCTCACCCAAAAGCCACATCAAAAGTCAACTTCATGGTACAAGGTATCACCCACAAGAACTCAAAATCAGAAATAAGATCAATGAATCACAAATTTCCAATCATGAAAAATCAATATAAATCAAGTTTCCCCATTGCCTCTAGAAGCTTAAAACACCGAATATCCACAAACTCGGGCCACAGAGGGTAACTCAAACACTTCGGTTTTCCAACCATCTCAAAATATGAGTACAAGAAAGTCATTGAATACAGTCTTCTCAATTAGAATAAACACCAAAAGGAAGACTCACATCATGAAGTCACAAAATGCCTATATAACATCCATAATCACAAAACAAGTGAAGAATAACAGTGGCAATATCATAACGAGGTCTTTAAACTCGATTAAGCTTAACATAAATGATTCAATACAAAACCAATCCCCAATTACCAACAGTAAAATATAAACTGTCGGATAGACATTAAATTCCTTTTGCAGTCCCAAAAGTCTCTAGATGAAGAAACAATTGAGGATCTAACACTCAATATTACAATATTATGATATATTGATCAGCCATAGATAAAACTACAAAGCCAAGGCCATCATTTACCAGATAATGATAGAGCGACTCTAATACCATGAT